>VNJU01000344.1:0-43505 GCA_008042675.1 Drosophila seguyi
GGCATTGTTTTCGGCCAGATCTTAAAGTCATTGTGAAAAGCAGAATTGAAGTTGGGATGTTATCATTTTTGGGTAGCTGATGTTGCGGCTGGTTTGCTCTATTTACCGACGATTGACAAATGAAAAATGGCGGCTAAAGGCTTTTTATGCCTGTGCAAATTTCACATTTACAGTTATTGCTAATTGGAGGCTCATGCGGCCACATTGGGCCGCCATTCCCGCCACTCCACCACTCCTCCACTCCGCCACTCCGCCACTCCGGGCCATGCAAATAATGGCCGTTAATGTTGTTGGCATTGGCCATTTAATGTTTAATATTGGCAACAGTGTGTGTGTGCCCGGCCGCGTGTGCACAAACACACTTTAAAGTGCATTTCGATAAATGAATTATTATAAAATTTATTTTACAGATTTGCCAGATATTTATGTAATTAATTTTAAAAATTATTACAAATGCAAATATCAAGTCCGCACCGCCACCGAAACGAACCGAAACAGAAGCACTCAATACGTGCGATCAGCCGTAATATGAGGCATTAAGCCGCCTCAATGACTTTTGGCAACAAAATGAATCAACATTTTGGTGAAAGCTAAATAAAAAACACACATCAGACATTACCGATTACCTCTGAAAAATTCACAAATTGGAGATTAAGGCAGGGAAACATGTTTTCAAAAATTAATTGGATTTCTTTTCTGTAATTAAGTTGCTGAATTTTAAAAGAAATCTTTATACTTTTTATATAGGTTTCATTGGAGACTGAATATAAATCTAAAGAGCATTAAGGGCTATCAAATCCAGATTGTAAGGTTTGCATTTTGAATATATTTTCTGTTACTTATTTCCTTAATATTTAACGTTTATTTTTAATAAATAAATCCATTCTTTAGATACCTATAAATTTTTCATTCAATTTCTTTCCCGTCTTGGTTGTAAAAAAGATTCAATTTCAAGATGTTTGCGCCTCAATCAGGCCTTCTCCTCCTTCCTCTACACTTGGCCCCAATTAGGTGACCAACTTCATGGGGCCGCCCTGCCTCATTAGCCATGCGGAGGAGCACTTGGCCAAGCCCCCGCCGGAGCAACGGCGTCGCCTCTTTGGCGGCACTTGGACTCAATGGCTGGGAATTAGCATACAGCATCCGCTACTGTATTTCGGGATGAGACGTGAGGTGAGCTCCGGAGTGATCTTGGCTGGCGGCGAACGGAAGCCGGGCGGATTTCGTAATAATGGCAACCGGATTGGGGAAATTTTCTTGGCCAGGCTCGGCAGCGGAGTGTGTGTGTGCACGGGGTACGAAACGAGATTTGTCATTCGGCCGGATGTGTTTTGTGTGGATCATGACAATGTCGGCGGGGGCAATGTTATGTTTTTTCGGCTGACAGGTTGCTACCTAGGCCATTGTTGCCGGCAAATGTGCGGAAGCAGCAGTTTCTTTAGAGTCTTCTCGGGCCCTTGGGCCTTTTGGGCCCTCTTGTTACCTCGATTTGGGCTTGTTCCTGTTGTTCGTTCCGAAGGGGTGTGCAAACATTTGACGTGTGTTTTGACGCGAGTCAAAGATATGGCCAAGATCGTTACTAAATTCGATGCTGGGGCCTGAGCAAACACCGAGCTCGAGTGTAGTATTGATAGGCTTGAAATTGGAACGAATGCCAGATCATGTTTGCCTAACGCGACAATGTCTTATTCTTGTCTTTCTTGTTATTTTTCCTCGTCTCTGGCCTGGCCGTTTTGTATTTTTCCCCATTTATTTGGAATTTTGCTGGATCTGACAATGCAGCAACTGTGCAAATAGCAGGCGACAACGACAGTGACAACGACAGCTTCAACAGCGATAATGAAAGCTGTTTGGAAAGTTAGAAACATGATGAACCGTCGCCGGCAGACAGGCGACAGCATCGCCAGGCCACAACGAGATCGATCTACTCTAATCGGGGGGTAATATTAATCAAGGAAGATGTAGACTGTTTAATTATTTAAGAAATTCGACATATCGAAAAACCTTCTTTCTAATTAATTGCGTCTTATTTTTATTATTCTGAAAACATAGCCAAGATTGCATGTGAACCCCTTTTAATATCCCAAATTATACCCTAAGAATATGTAAACTCTATCTCTGTATAGATTTTCTCACTTATTCACAAATATATTTGAATATCTAGATCTTATTGACAACTTTCAATCTCTAATGATATTTAGAAATCGAGTTTTAGGGTAATTGAACTTTACAGTTTAGAGCATTGAATCTTCCCCCATAATATTTGATGGAAAATTCGCCCATTTGTTTCTTTATTTCTATTCAATTTCGAGGCGTTCTATTTGCCTAGCTGAAACAGAGAGATACTTATTTTTCATTTAGCACTCTTTCAATACAATATTTGAACAAGCCGCACAGTTGTTTCTGCGGCGGACAATAGAATTGAATTTAGCATTATCTTCCGAATATGTCGGCGATAAGGCTCCTAACGATGCGTCGTTTCTTTTAATTATACATGCTGCGAGCTAAGACCTAGGACGGGACAAAGGCATGCCTTTGGGGTGGAGATCGACCCCAAATGACCTTCGACTTGACGCAGGCTGATGCGGCGTGTGAAAGTCGCTTTCTTTTCGACCCTGGCAGTGTCGACAAATTGCTGCTACATGGCTGGGGAGGAGGAGATGCTCCTCATAGGACAGCACACAGATAACGCCCCTATCCGGGGTTCTAGGTGTGGGCACACAAAAGAGCTGCCTGGACACAATCCACTACCGGGTAATTAGAGTTGAATGCGAGAGTCAAAAAGTCGTGTAATGCGATTTGTATGGCCCAGCGGGAGATCCCAGGCAGGCAGGCAGGCAGGCGGGATGACAGGATAACAGGCGTTAGCCTGGCTATTGCATCAAGACACATTGCATGGCCCATTAGGGGAAGGATGGATACAAACACACGCACACAATTTGGCAAAAGGTGAAATTTATGAGCTAAAATGGCACAACAATGACAAATTCGTTTTGGTTTTTATTTTCCTTGGCACCTCATTTCCTTCTGTGTCGGCTGGCTAAATATTTATAAATTGTTGAAGTCGGCTGACAGTTTTTTGTTCGTCCTCTTTTTATAGCAATTGTGACAGATTTCTTTGGCTTGATTTTGGGCAGCAGATGGTCCTGCCCTTCTACCAATTCCTGCTTCTGCTCCTGCTCCTGCTCCTGTTGCTGTTACTGTTACTGTTTCTGCCGAATTGCCGCAGGATATTTGCTGCTGCACTTGTCACGGCCTCTCTGGCCGCTTGTCGTCTTAGGGCTGCCTCAAATTGTGTTAGGGTTAGGCCTAGCTCCGGATTTCCGCTGCAGGCCAGCGACTCTGACCATCGGATTCCTCCGCCTGCTCCTGCTCCTCGTCCTGGTCACGCTTATTATGGCCGCGGGCACTGGTTCCTTTGCCGGCGCCTCCGCTCCTCTGTGTTTGCCCAAATGCTTGACTGCCGCTGCAGTAGTCAGGCACAGAGAAAAATAATTCCTAAAGTTTACATTCTCTTTGTTATTTAAGATTCTAATGTTTCATAAAATATAAACTTTGTAATAGAGATTTTAAAGCTAACTAGCTTTCAATAATTTACTTATGGTAAATAAAAGTTCCAATGAAGAGAAGTTTTCTTAAAAAGTTTCTTACATTTCGTAAGTCTTTCCATTACATAATTTTCTCTGATAATAAATCTAACAAAAATAAAGATTTATTAGTTTTTATTATTTTTTGTCCTGTGTGGCTAGGGATCTACTACTTTCCACTGCTAAACATCGGCACAATATCCGTCGTACGTTGTGCAAACAGAGCTTGTTCCAGGCTCCTTCTCCTGCTCCTGTCGCTGCTGCTGCTGCTGCGTCCTGTCGCTGCCATCTTTGTGCTGATGATGTTTGCTTAGCTGTCTTTGCATCTTTTTGCCGAGCAGCGAAGGACCGAAGAGGACCCTGCCAGCCAGGCAGCCAGGCAGCTCTAAAACGGAAATGATGGCGGCTGCAGGAGCATCGGCGACCGCTGCAGAAAGCTGTATTTGCCCTCGGCTCCTCGCCTGCCCCGCTCCCGCCAGACAATGCAGGACAATGAAATGAATTTTTAAGAACACCCTGCCCTATATGCGTTGCCACTTCAAAGTCATTCGCCAGCCAGCCAGGCTGGCGAAGGGGCAGCCGGAGCAGCAGCATCTTCAGTTTCCAGTTCCAGTTGCGTTGCAGCGTTGCATTGGCAGTTTTCCGGGACATGCAGATGCCGATGCAGTTTTCCGAGGCGGGGAGGCAGGCCACTGCGTCGCAGGCTGCGTTCTGTTTGCACTGCCATGCAGGTGCTCCGGCCTCCGTCCTGCCCTCCAGTTTCCATGGATGCTGGCTGTGATGGCTGCTGCGCTCCTATTTGCCAACCGTTTCGTGTGTGCATGTCAAATTCAAACGTTTGCATATTTTGCAAGATTGCCGGGCACAATTAACCGGCATCAGCAGCAGCCGCGTCGCGTTGCGTTGCGTTGACAAAAAATTATAATTTTCTGTGCTAATGAACGGCGGGACACACGGCGCAACTCGGCCGGAAAACGGGGCAAATGTACTTGAAATGGAATGTTAATCAGGCGATAATCTTGTTGGCGCTGTGATAATGAAGAGCTGTGCAAATTGCAACCAAAAAGGAGGGGGCTTAAACCAAGATCATTTCGACGAATCGGGTCAAATCGGTGGTGGGGTTTTCTTTGAAATTAATTTTGGTAAGAAAATGTAAAAATATTTCAATGTAAGTTTGAATTTTCTTTTCTATCATTAATTAGAAAATAGAACGGAAAATTTATGTTTACAATTTAAATAGTTAAAGAACATAAAGAGGCAAACTTAAATATCTAGATGTTGGGGCTTAAATTTTAATTTCTTATCTTTTTTATATGTTATTGAACCTAGCTTATATTCTACCATTATCTCTTATAATTTATAGTTAGTAATTTACTAACATTACATTTTAGAAACTGTTCTATTAATTTTTAGAACATTATAATTTTAATTACTTAACCGAATGTTCTGTGACATTGTCAACGATTTTCATATGGTACCGTGTAAATGCCAAATTGATTTATACAATCGCCTGCTATAATGTATGTACATGGAACATGTGTACTTTAAATGACATTGGAAAACAAACTAATTCGCTTGACAAACAATAATTTCCACAACGGCAGCAGGGCCGATAATAGAGCAATAACATCTAATTGAATTCAAATACGGACGAGACAAAGTCGTGCCTATAGAGAGTATACTAATTTCCACAAATATAAATAATGTCACAGGCCGAGACTTGGTGCTTAATTATCGTGAATAGAGGAATACGCCATTTGAGTGCTTTGTTAGCTGTCTGAACTGTTATGAGATGCATCTTGCGGATTGTTTTGCCTTGTCATTGAGCTGTGAAAGTCCAACAAGGTTAATTCAAAGTTGCATTATCCCATTACAGACTTGATAATCCCAAACAAAGGAGGAACTTCCGCTCCATAAACTAATTAATAATAATACTAACAAAAGTTGAGTAATATATCTATTTGCAGGCAGTTAAATCACCTTTTTATACTTTATTATCTTGATTGCCTTGGTTTCTTATCTGCTCCGATTATATCGCATCTCCGATAAAGAGGAAGGTGTTCTCTGACTCAGATATATCTGAGAGATAATGCTTTCAAGACATTATCTGAGGGAAGGCCAAAGAACTCTTTCGCTGAGGTTTTCTTTATACGGCTTATGGATGCAATTGGGGGCGATAATTTTATTCATTTTGCATTCTGCGTATTTTTTTTCGCCGCTTTTTAAATATTTTTTTGCTCCGCTTTATGCCGCACTTGCTCGCTAATTAATCCTTACGCCGGCGAAGTCAAACAGAGTGCATGGTGGATGTGGATGCGTGGAACCGGGACAACCTCCAAGCGAGAGCGGAGTGGAGTGCAGTGGAGTCATGACGACTCTTTGGCTCGTCTGCCGCCTGCCCTGACTGGCTTTTCCGAGGGGGGGCGGCCGGTGGGTGGCTCGAGCGACTTGCTATGTACATATTTGTGCAGTTATGTTCACATTTGTACTGATCATAATGTACACACACACACATGGCATAGGAGGAGAGCCCAGCGAAAGAGAGCGAGCATCCTGGCACACACACACACACGCACACTAACTATATGTGTATATAGATTTCAGTCAAACACTCGAGCAAGCACAGACAAATTCTATTTGCAAACATTTCACTTGATTTGCAAGCGAGTAGCACAGAGCCAGCCCCCAGCCCCGACCCTGCCCTTCCGCCAACCAGCCAGACTCTGGCGACTCCTGTAAGTGTGTGTGCCTGCTGTGTGTTTGTGTTTGTGAAAGCGAGTGTGTCAGTGTGGGTGTGTGTGAGGATGTGAACTCTCCACCCAACGTATTTTTTAGCAGCAGGATCACTGTGAAGAATCATACATAAATTTGCAATAAATATTTAGCCTTTAATAAAAATCATTAAAAAAAGATTATAATTTTACAGAGACACAAAATTAAAGGATAATAAAAATATGAATATTATTCCACTTTCTCTTAGACTGGTTCTTTAGTTTTTCTCCGTGCCTCCGCCGCTCCGTTGACATTCGTGCAGGAGACATTCACATCCACTGCCGATTTGCCGACTGCGACTCTGACTGTCGACTGGGTGTCAAGGACGTGGCGTAGAGCCCCCAGCAGGACCAAAGGGAAGCAGGGGCGGGGACCGAGGCGGAGGCGGCAAAAGGGACTGGAGCCAAATGCTGAGCGCCAGCCATGATGATGAGTACGATGAGCGCCAAAGTTGCACTCGACAAATCGAAATTGTGTGCTCTGGAAAAATATTGGCACAAGAAATCATTCCTTCCTGTTGTTGGTGTCGCTGCCTGGTCCCCGGTCGGTGCCTGGGTACTGGTTCGAGTTCTGGTTCCTGGTAGGATCCCCACCACTTGGCTGTTGACATGATTGGGCGGGCTTTCATTTGCCAACTTGTCGCAAAATGTTTTAATATTTTCAAGTTGCATTTAATCCCCGGACGAGCGCTGAGCCACGTGAATCGTGTAAACAAAGGCACGCGCTAAAGTTTTGCCTCAACTGCAAGTTATTATCCTTTAGGCTTTAGAATGGAGTAGATGGAAAGTGGAAAATGGTAAAATGGTAAATGGGAAATTAAAAATGCGAGAGGCACGCGTCCTGCAAGTCCTGCCGGGAATATTCCCATTGGACGTCTGCCTTTCCTTCTCGTTCTCTGCCAAATGTCTTCGGTGCTGTTTGCACGCTCATTTGTTTGTGTGTTTGAACTTTCTCCTGTTTCGTTTGCATTTGTAAATATTCCTGGGGAGCTGGAGTTGGAGCTGGGAGCTTCAACTGGAGCTGCAAATGTGCACTAGCCAAGCTCCTTCTTTTTTTTGTTGCAATTTTTGCAGAGAGAGAGAGAGAGGTCGCTCGGTAGGTCGCCTGTTGTTTGGGGCGTGTCTGGTTAGTGGAATCGAACAAATATGTTTACATTTAGCACATGTGCAATTATTTGATTAAAACTGTTAAAAGCACACAAAATCAGGCAAAAGTTTACCAACACCAGCGACTAAGGGAGCCGTGACGAAAAGGAGAGACAGCAGGGCGCGCAAATGGAGCAATATCCCAGACCAGCCATCTCATGGGATGTGGATGTGGCAGTGGATGTGGATGTGATGATGATGATGGCTTTCCATCCGAGGCGGAGCTCTGCCTTGTCACAGTTTCCGATGCAAACTGGGCGTGTAAACAGAGACAGAAACAGAGCCCCCCCACACACACATGGGACTGAGCTAGAGCGACAGAGCGAGGCAGAGCGCTGCTCGGGCCCTACTACCTAATGCGAAATGAAAACAAATTAAAATCAAACTTTCGAATTACTTCGAGTCTCGCATTTCAATGTAAATTTAACCAACAACAAGGGGCACATGCTGGAGTAGCATCGAAGGATGAAGGACGGGCCAGTGGACGACAAGTTTTTGGGTCGAAAGTCAAGGCGGGAACAGCATAAATTACGGAGAATGGGTTTAACTTGATCGGTGAAGGACTAAAGTGACTGCTTTTCTTCCGTAAAAAGGTGTTATGTGGGTTTAGCACAACTTAAGAACCTAATAAAGCCTAGCCAAAGTTATACCTTACAAACGAAATATTCAGACTTCAACTTTGCATTTTATTACCTATAAATATATTAACAATTAATATTCTAATTCATTATTCAAAATTATTCCCTTCTGTTCGCTTATTATCTTCAATTTGTCAAATTAACCTTTTCCGAAGGTAACCCCCATGATTAACCATATTTTTTTAATCCATGTCAGACAACCCACTATGCAAACGTACACCCCAGAGAGAACCCTCGGAATAAATCAATATTTTAGCAAAACATTATTTGTGCATGTCCTGTGCCAGGAATAAAGAGGTTTTTTCAAGCAGCCTCCGCTTGATTAAGTGTCCCGGCAGTTGTTATTGTTGCTGCTGCTACGACCGCCTTTGTTATTGCTTTATTATTCGGCCTTGTGTGTTTATACCACCCCTTCAGATCAACCCGACTAAACCGGAGTCCTTTGACGCTTTCGTGTAGCAAAGCAATTTGCTGTAGTGCCGCGTTATTGTGCCCGTGCCCCCTCTTCGCTTTTTTTTTTTGCCGGCCACAGGCGTCACCTCAATGAACTTTAAGTGGCACTGCCAGCCCATCCTGCAGATCCTGCTGAAAGCACCCACCCACCCAGTAGTAGTCCTCTGTTTAATTTTCGCATTTTCCGTTGCGCGTTTTCATCTTTGATTGACATACAAACAATTTAGCTGAATGGCACTTGAAGCAGCAGCAAACCGCAAACAGAGAGGGGCAACAATAAGGCGGGCGGGCTGCCACCCTCTGGCAGCCGCAATAATATTTTTGATATTTTGTATTTATGGCGAACTTGGCCGGACTGCGGACTCGGCCGGCATCGGGGGATTGGAGGAATGTGCTCGGTGACAACTGCAGAAACCAGAGACTGTTTGCCCAAGTGCTAAATGGAAACTTCCTCCAGCAAATTAACAGCCAGGGCCGATCGCTTGATGACAAGAACTTGGGGACAATATGAATACTGATGATGGGAGCAGACTGGAAAATACCCCTTTAATAATTAAAACTATGACATAAGGAGACAATGATAGTATAGCTTTAACTTTAAGATAGATTTGAAAAGAAGAATAACTAGAAAACTAACTGAAAAACAAAGAAGACTTTGACGTGACTAAGATTAGAAAGTCATAATTATAAAGTTAAGGAAATTCCTGATTTAATATGAAATCTTTTTGTAACCTTTTGTAAGCTTTAGTTTGCGATCTGCACCCTAAGATCCCTTGAATAT
Organism: Drosophila seguyi; assembly: GCA_008042675.1. Lineage (NCBI taxonomy): Eukaryota > Metazoa > Arthropoda > Insecta > Diptera > Drosophilidae > Drosophila > Drosophila seguyi. The sequence goes on from VNJU01000344.1 coordinate 9,377, forward strand.
ACCCCTAGTTTCTCCTCCTCCTACGGGGTATAAAGACCCATGATTGGTAACGAGGACCACCAGCGTGGAGACGCTCTCTCCCTGCCTTCTTTTTCTTTTTTTTCTTTTGTTTTTTGCATCTCGCGGATGCTCGCATCTCGAAATCAATCAACTCAAGTGTCGCCGCATCCAGAAGGCAGAGTGTGTGTGTGGTCCACTATCAAAGGCCCCGCGCCGCCCAGAAATGCATTTGTTGTAAGTGGCCGTGTCTATGGGCTGCCGCCGCCGCCGCCGATGCTGTTCCACCTCGCACACAGGTGAAATTTACCACTTCAATGGCTAAAAACAACATTTGAATGCGACACAGTCGGCAACGGCTACAACGGATGTTGGCCGGGCTCTAATGTGTGTAAACAGTGGAACCCGGCGAACGGACTCGAATTACCTGTGGCCGCTGCCTGCTGGTACCTGGATCGGATCGCAACGCCGTCGAATCGGCAACGTCATATCGCATATGCATATGCGGACTTGGACTTGGACTGCGACTACGACTTGGGTATGGCCAGAAATCGATGTCGGGGCCTTTGCGCCTTGGAGGTTGCCGCTCTGTCAATATTTTGCTTATATTTGAAAGCCGCCATCGCGTCGATGATGATGATGATGATTACCTGTACGCTGGCGAAAAAAAAAAACCCAAACCCCGAGATTGAACCTTGCTCCGAGATCGGACGCTGTGGTAGGTGCACTCAAGTGGCCACACGGAGACACTTTTCCACCTCGAGTACCGGCGGTTGCAGCTTTGAAGTCCCAAAGTTTTTTGGCCCTCTCAAGTGCACCTATGTGACAGGGTCAATTCTGATTCCAATTTTAGTTCCAGCGGTAGCTCTCCTTTTTTATAATGGGGACTTGCCACTAATTAGCTCCAAATGTTCTTCAATTAAAAAGAAGCTTCGAAAATTTCCATTTACTTCAAGTGGTTATAAATGATTGAAGATTGGTCTTGGCACTTGAGGGCTGGACTTGAAATCAATTCGAGGAGAGGTAAACAAGCGGAAAAGGAACTGCTGCTGATAACTGGATGATTGGGTATCTGAGAAATACGATTTGCTATCAAGATGTGAGTTAATTTGTTGTTTAGAAACCGGATTTCCCTTTGTTTAAATTACTTTAAGCTGATAAAAGAGCGCCTTGATTATTGAGCTAGTGTATTGTTGTATATTAAGAGGCTCATATTGAGATGAATTTATATATCTTTAACCCATAATTTAAACAATAACTAAAACAATAATCATTTTAAATCCTAAACATTATAGTTAAGCTTGAAGAGTATTGTAAATTCTTTTAAATAAATTAATGAAACATACTTAAAATGTAATTTTTTATGTTGCATTGGGATATATTATAATAAGCTTGAAGAGTATTGTAATTTCTTTTAATTAAGTTAATGAAACATATTTAAAATGTAATATTTTATGTTGCATTGGGATATAGTTAATAACCTCAAATAATATTCTCTCATATGGGTCAGCTCTTTGTATAAATACCTTAAAAATAAATCTGATGGTTTCCAAGCGACTCAAAATGCTTTTTGCCACCTGCCTTTTCTTAAATATTTCTTTCTGTACACTCTAAAGATTAATTCGCCAGAGATTTTAGCGCTTAATGAATTGCAAAATGCTTTATTTTGCCAACCAATTTGGCTCGAATTGTTACCAAATTCGAGGGAATCGTTTGGCAACGCCTGAGTGAGCACTTAGAGCCTCCGAAAATAAGAGAATTCGAAAAAAAAGGCGAAGGCAGCTAAATTATTGAAGGCGATTACATGGCTTCCGTGATTAACACCTGGCGAGAAGTTCGCACATCTTGAGGTGGAAGCGGCAGCCAGTTGGAAACTGCGAGGACCGAACGAGGTGTGTTCGAGTGTGTGTGTGTGTGTGCGGCATTTGCACTTGTATCGGATTATGAGCAGCAAACATTTTCGGCCATGTTTGTTTACTTTGCTCCGCCTCGTCGGCGCGGCTGTGTGCGTGCGCTCTCTGGTGTGCGAGTATCTGTGCCGCATCCGTGTGCGTGTGTATCTGTATCTATGCTTGTCGGTGAGTATCTCTGTATCTCGTCGCTCTTGCGCATGTCTTATGCGCAGGCCGAGCGAACAGTTTGTGTTCGCCAAGCAGAATGGTAGGAGGAACTCGTAGAGCGACCCTCGCTGCTGCACGCCATTTTCGCTGTGGCAGAAATTAACGAAAATCAATTTCTCAGCAAATAACTGCGGCTATATGTGTGTGTATGTGTGTGCGTGTGCGTGTATACACACGGCTGTGGCAGCGAAATTAAGATGCGACCAAGGCAAACACTTCGGTCGGTGCAGCTTTAATGCGAAACGGATTAGCTGAGCGGAGCTGGCCATCTATTTTTGGCCAACAACGGGTAAACATTCAACAAAGAGCCTTCTAGCCATCATCAGTTGGCTAAGGTAAGTACTTTTCTAAGCCCGAAAAGTGTGGAAATTTAATAACAAATTAGTTAGGAGTCCCATGAGGAAGTATTTCTTTAATGCCTTAAAAAATAAAACTATAAATTCAATCGAAATACAATTAAGGCTACATTTCCTTTCTTAAGAAACTTTAATGCAAATCTTGTTGATAATATAATATGCGAAAACTATAAGGTGAACAATATTTTAGGAAGCCGTTAAAGGATTTTTAGCAATGTTTTAACAAAGGAAGAAGAAATAATTAATATACATCAGTACAATTTCCTATAATCTTACTATAAGAAAACCTGAATTCGTAAACATTTAAAGGGGTTCTTTTAAATATTTAAGGGAAACTAATATTAACTGAAACATTAAGCTATATTTTACTTAAAAGATCATTAGTTGAGTACCCCGTTAGATGAATTAAAGCGGAAATAAAAAGTTATTCGAGTAAGAAAAGTTTAATTAAAATAGCTTATATTCGTATTATAATAAAAATCTAAATTTCTTTCTAATTAATTCTTAATTCTTTTTAAATATATTTAATGGCAAATAATATTTTTTAAACTATATCAAATTGGTTAGATTAAAGGCCAAAGACAAGAATTTTGTAACGTATTGACGTGTAAGAAATATATAACTTTAGAGTTCATAAACTTATTCTACCTCAATTTAGTTGTACTTGTTAAAAAATGTATCACATTATTTTTCAGCTCCTACTTAAATTTTCTACTCAAACTTTTTGAATTAAACGTAAAAATAATAACATTAATTAATCTGTTGGCAGAATCCCTTATTAAATCTCAAAATTCACCCCAGAGATATTCCTTCCCTTAGCTCGTCTTGATCTCTTTCTAAATCCTTTCATATCTCCCAACTTTAAGCTTTGCAGCTGAATGCACCGAAAGTTGCACGCACTTAAATCCCGGAGCCAGCCCGGAGATGGGGGCTGCACCCGGGATCCTAATTACATTTTACTAGATAAATTGTAAACTTTTTCTGTGCACGCTGCCCCCTCTTCGTCCTTGCAGCAGCAACGGCATCAGCAGCAGCAGCAGCTTCTTCCAACAGTTATATTTTGTTTGAGTTCTTTGCGTCGCAGCCGGCGTCTTCAGCGCTGCAAAGTAAACAGACGATGGACGACGACGGCAGGCGAGGATGATATAGAAGGTAGGGCGGGCTGGCGGGACGAGGCGGTACGGGCGAGGGTACTGGTACCTCCCCATGCTGCCGCCGTGTACGTGCTGGTTGCGTTTGTAAGCGTATTTCCGGCAACGGATGCACCACCACCACCACCACCGAGTGTTGGCTCCGGCCAAACGAGTCCTGCTGCTGCTGCTGCTCCTGCTGTTCCTGCTGCTCGTCCCGGGCTGAAAGTCAGTCAGTGCCGGTTACACATTTTCAAAAGTGCTTGGCGCTGCCAATGTAGCACGCCTGCCATTAGTCGCCGCGTTGGGGGCCAGCTCCGGCCAGAGCTGTCATTTTGTCCTTTTTTCAGAAAGGATTTGGCTTTAAATATTGAAATATTGATTGAAATACTTTAAGAAATATAATTTGTACACTACATTTTATTAACAAGATAAGGAAATTCGTGTTCTTAATTATTAATTATCCTTTTATTAATAATTTATAGCATTAAAGGCAATTTCTGAACCTCCCTACCGGCAGCACTGTCCCAGGGAGTCCTGCGTCCCGAGTCCTGCTTCTGGCCCTGTATCTGTATCTGTATCCGTGTCCGTATCCTGGCCAGCTCCGCACTTCAAGTCACTAGCTGGCTGGCTGTGTGTGTGTGTGCCGACTATGCGTGTGTGTAGTTTGCGCAAATATTTGCATCTGGAATATTTGCGCGCTCCATCATAATTCAAACACAGATGCGCTGTTTGCAGAAGAGCAATCATTTTGACATGCAACTCGCTTCAAAACCGAATTAAGTGGCATTCAGCGCCAGTCACGAGAGCAGGACCGGCCGGGCTATGCCGCTCCGCTTCTCGAGAGCCTGCACTCGAAAAATTTAGAAAAATTTAGTAGATTTCGAAATTCGTCCTAAAATAGGACCCTAAGGGGAGTCGCCCTAGATCTGATATACATTTTTCCTGAAATAAGAACAAAAGCTTTCTCAGGCTGCTTCTTCTTGAATTTTGAAAAATATTTTTATCAGTGTAAATTCCTAGGCAGAGACCCGCCAAACTAGCTGCCAGTTAAAGCTGAAGCCCCATTGGCAGTGATTGACACTCACGCAGGACACTTAGAGGGGCAATTTAAGGGACGCGCAAAGGATAATTTAACTGTTTTTTAAAGCTGACGAAAGGATCCAGAAAGCTGCAAGGTTCCCGTAATATTTTCTACATTATTTGGGTTTTTTTTTATTGTTTAAAATAGCATAATCATATCTGGGATTTAGCCAAAATCGCAACCATAAAGTTTCAAATAAAAAGAAAACGTTATTCTACCCTTGACTGGCAGCACTGGGTTGCTCATAAACGAAGCATGGGCAGCATTTGACGCTTATTATCTCAAGGTCTGGTAGCGCTGGTCAAATAAAACTATCGCATTTTCGAACATCACGATATCATCTTTAGAAAAAAGTATCGATATATTAATGTTTTGACAATAGAGGTGCAAAAACATCAATGTATGGAGACATCGATGTTTTCGCTGTTTCTTCCCAAAACATCGATGTTTTAAAATTTTTTTTAATTTTTAAATAAGTGAAATTTACTTTCATCGTTGAATTCATAAACTTAAAAACTAATAAATGAACTCAAAAAGGAAACTTCGTAAACTCAAAAAAACAAATAAATTAACTTAAAAATGGAACTTCTTGATATTAAAAAACTAATAAATAAGATCAAGCTCTTTTATATTATTAAAAAATTAAGGTTTTTTTTTTAATAAAGAGAAGTTTATCAACAATGTCGGGGCTGAGGCGAGTCCTGCGGTCAGAAATTATTTGCCCATCTTTGCTGAACGCTCTGCCTGACTCGCAGCTAGTGGCAGCCACACAGAAAATTTGCTTGCGTCTTCTTTAAACTGATTGAAGACACCTGATACAAATTTTGAAACTTATATAATAATATTATTCAAAAACAAAAAATATCTGCTCGTCTATCATCTCTAGCGATGTTCAAATCGATTCGGCGCTCGGCCCGCTCTCGCTCTCTATTGTAAAAAAAAACATCAATGTTTTTGCATCTCGAGACTGCCAGAAACATTTGTGACGTCATTCAGTTAACCACCTCATCACTGTAGAATTCGTCCGCAAGTTTCTGTTAAGAGGCAAGTTCTGTTAAAATCAGCTGTTTTCATCGATGTTTCAGAAAATTCGAAAAACATCGATAAGTCCATGTTTTCATCGATGTTTTTGCACCTCTAATACAGGAAGAGAGAGAGCAAATCAAGTTGGGAGAGCCGCTCAATTACCGATTGGGTCATATTTTACTTACCGATTCGGCACTCGACCCCAAAAGGTACATGTTCTACATACCGATTCGGCACTCGACCCCAAAAGGTACATTTTCTACTTACCGATTGGGAATTCGACCGCAGAAGTACCTTTTCTACATACCGATTGGGAATCATACGCCTTTTCTACATACCGATTGGAAATTAGTTGTTAATCGTGGCACAGAAACATCGATGGTAAAAAAAAACATCGATGTTTAAGAAAATTCGACAAACATCGATGCATCGATGTTTTCACCGATGTTTTTGCACCTCTAAGTATTACGCGATGAAAGTTAACTTAAAGATTCAATGAAAAATATAAAATAAACGCTAAGAAATGCTACGAATCTGGTGCCTGAGTCGACTGGCGAATACCCTGCACTCCTACAGAGCTGTCACGCACTGTCAACAAGCGCCGGCGACATGGCGAGACTTCCATGTGAGTAAATTGTTTTTTTTTTCCGGCATGCTAAGCTAGAGACATCGATATTATCGATATGGTAGAAATTCGACATGTGAAATTTTTTACATACAGTATTTACAGTTTTACATTTACAGTTTTGGAGCTATATGATATAGTGGTACGAATTTAATAAAATTAAAGCCAATTTTTTAAATAATAAGAAATCGCACCTCTTAGCAGATTAAAATATATTACAAAACAGCGGAATCACAATTTTTTTAAATAGTTTCCCAACCGCTTCCATGATTTTTATAAAATAAATTCTACGAAAATAGGAAATACCCATACCTTAAATATAATGAAAATATATTGAAAACTGAAGGGGCTTAAAAATTAAAAATTTTCTAATTTTTCGACAATTAGTTTACCTTTTCAATTTTAAAAATATCAAAGTTTTTTAATTTAAGATTTTATTAATTAATTAAGAATTGAACTTATTAAAACAATATTTTTTTCTTAAGGCTTCCGTCCGCTTACAAAGTAAAAGAGGCTCCAAGCAGAAGAAAGCAATTGAGTACTCCCCCAAGAAGGCGAGGGAAGTGGCCTCGAACATCTGGCGGCACATGAGCGTGGCCCAACTAGCCAAGGAGCTGGATCGACCTTTGGGTGAGCAATTAACACCTAAAACGATTCCTTATTATGGTTATTTTCTGACCCCACAGATGACGTCCAGGAGGCCATGCTGTATGTCCCAGGCGCCGACAACATAGAGGCTGCCGCCAAACTGCCCGACCTCAAGATCACCCAGGAAATAGCCAAGAAGCTGGGGGCCAAGACCCGTGTGGTGGCCACACCTGAGGCGGCCAACGAGGATGATCAGCGGGAGCGTGACGTGGCCCCCCGACCGCCTGCCCCGCCGGAGCTACTGCAGCCCCGTCCGCCAGTGGTCACTGTGATGGGTCATGTGGATCATGGCAAGACCACGCTATTGGACTCACTGCGCGGCGCTGATGTGGCTGGCGGCGAGGCGGGTGGCATAACCCAGCACATAGGCGCCTTTACAGTCACCCTGGAAAACGGCGAGCGGGTCACGTTCATGGACACCCCTGGACACGCCGCCTTCAGCGCGATGAGAGCACGTGGAGCCGTGGCTACGGATATTATAATCCTGGTGGTGGCCGCCGAAGATGGCGTCATGGCGCAAACGAGGGAGGTCATCCAGCTGGCCAAGGAGGCTCAGGTGCCCATCATTGTGGCGCTGAACAAGATCGACAAGCCTGAGGCGAATATTGTAAGTTGAAGATAAGTTTTCAGAGTGGCAAAAATTAAAAAACCCTTTTCTTGCAGGAGAAGAGCAAGCGCGAACTGGCCCAAATGGGACTGGCTCTCGAGGAGCATGGCGGCGATGTCCAAGTGATACCAATCTCTGCCCTCAAGGGCACCAACCTGCAGCTACTCGCCGAGGCGGTCAGCACCCAGGCCACTCTAATGGGCCTCAAGTCCGATCCCACAGGTCTGGTCGAGGGAATCGTGGTGGAGTCCAAGACTGATCCGCGGCGAGGAAAGCTCTCCACGGCCATCGTCTCCCGCGGCACTCTCCGCAAAGGTTCCGTGCTGGTGAGCGGCCTGTCGCATGCCAAGGTGCGCGGTCTCTTCGATCACAATGGCCAGCCGCTGAGCGAGGCTCCGCCGGGCACTCCCGTCGAGATCCTCGGTTGGCGCGAACTACCCCTGGCCGGGGATCTCATACTCGAAGTGGAAACGGAGAAAAAAGCCCATGCCGTGCTCAAGTTTCGCGAGCACGAGGCTCAGCGTCAGAAGGTCGAGTCCAGCAGCGATGATATTCGCAGGAAAGAGGAGGAGCACCAGGCCAAGTACCGGGCGGAGCGTGAGGCTCGCCGTCTGGCAGGACGCTTCCGGGCACGCGGTGGTCAGCGGGTCAAGCAGCTGGACGAGAACGACGGCAAGCCACGGGTCAGTGTCATTATCAAGGGCGATGTCCATGGCTCAGTGGAGGCCATACTGGATGTCCTCGAGACGTACAGCAGCAACGACAGCTGCCGCCTGGACATCGTGCACTACGGCGTGGGCCACGTGACCGAGGGCGATCTGGAGCTGGCCAAGGCCTTCGATGCCATTATCTATGCCTTCGCGGTGGAGGTGCCGCAGCCTTCAGCCGCCAAAGATGTAAACGTGCGCAGCTACAACATCATCTACCGACTGATCGATGATCTAAAGGAGCAATTGAGTAGCAAATTGCCGCCCGTGGAGGTCGAAGAAGTGCTTGGCGAGGCGAATGTCCTGCAGAATTTCCTAATCAATGAGGGACGAAAGGAGGTACCCGTAGCTGGCTGCCGCTGCACTAAGGGATTGCTGAAGAAGGCACAAAAGTTTCGATTGCTGCGTGACGGAGAAACAGTCTACGATGGTCCCTTGGAGTCCATGCGGCACCTGAAGAACGAGGTCGATACAATAAAAAAGGATGTGGAGTGTGGGCTGCGCTTTAGGGACACCAAGGTGATGCCCCAGCCCGGTGACATCCTGCAGTGCTACACCACACACATGGAGGCCCAGCAAACGGACTGGGATCCAGGTTTCTAGCTTGAAAAACTGTTTCTCTGCCCCTGTTGTTATCGCCTTTGTATATTGTATCTCTATAGTTTTCTATTAAATACTGACTGTTTATATAAAACAAACCACTATCCGACTTCCTGTTGATCCCACTGCCACCCTTCACCCACATGCTTAGCGCTTAGGATACCGATATAGCAGCGATTCGGGCGGCGGAACTGGCCGCGATAAGGGAGAGCGACAGTGGGAGAAGCGCCCCTGGCTATCCCCATGACGGAAGCTGCGCTCAAAATGGGTCAGCGCTATGCTAATTGGAGGCAGCGTCGGCCGTAGACCAGAGCGACTTCTTGCAGATAGCAGGCTTCCGCTGAGCCGCAGCAGCCAATTAGAGCCTAGTCCTACATTTATGAATGGAATGCCTTTTTATATTTCACGCCCAGTACTCTCAAGCACACACTTGTGTGCAAAATTTATATAATATCAAGTGCGTTCCATATATCGCTAATCGTTCCAGTGACTCGCCTTGAAATGTGGATAATTATTCTGTTATATGTTTTTTTTTTGCGTAGCTACTTATTAGCTAACTGGAGGCCGACTTTCCCTGGCCAAGTCCCGATAAGTCGGCGGTTGTAAAAATAGAATGTAACGTCAGTCAGACTTATATAACCGATTCTCTGGTTAAGCTCAGGCTGCCAAACCGCCTTTCTCGAGTTCTGGACATTATCTGCACCAATTTTCGGCGGAAATACTTGTGGTTGAGATTGGGTTTTAAGATATATAACTATATATAGCATATATTCAGGCATGTGGAATGCGGAAATCATCGTTCAGACTTGTGAGCATTTCATGAATGAACTACTCTTTGAATTTCATGAAATCGATGCGGCAGGCCAACTGATATCCAGCGGCAATGACGCTCGGAGCAATGCCAGACTGCAATTATTCCGCCATGAGATGGTTCGGATCGGATGCCCGAAATATGTATGAAAAGCGGGGGGCTGGGCTGGAAATCAGAGTAAACACATCGCCAGAAAACACACATGTTGTCGGCAATTAACCCGAAGGATCGCCAAGGATCACGGTCGCCATGTGTTGGTAGCGGCGGCTCATTAGTACCGCCGACAGATCTTGACAGGGAGTGAAGAGGAGGAGGCAGGGCAGCGGCTAGTAAATCACTTTGCGTCTTCGCACACGTGCAGGGCATGGAGATCAGCGAGAGTTGATGGAGAACCAGTTGCAGCCAGCGATCGCTGAGCGACTTCGTCGTGCAAAAACCGCATTCGTCTGTAGAGCCCAGTGGAGGCCGGTTGCCAAGGATCCCAGATCTCGCAACTGTCGTATGTCGCATCGCAGGGCCCATAAACTCGCCAGATTTATAGCATATATAGAAAGAAGACTTTGCCTAAGCCCCACAGCAACAAGCCATAGCTCGGAACCCCTTCGATTCGGGTGCGATTAGAGGGGCGGAAGCCGTCCTTTGTGGCGCTATCGCTTTGGCTTTAGCTACAGCCACAGCTCCAGCTATCGTTGCTGCTGCTGCCGATCCGTTGCTGCTGTTGCTGCTGCTGCTGCCACTGTTGCTGCTGCTGCCGCTTCTGCTGGCAGTGGAACAGAATTAGAGCGATCGTATACGCTGCGACTCGATCAGTTGCTGGCGTGCGCTCTAACCCTGCGGGTGTGTCGATCGAGAAGAAGAACGAGTTCGTCGACGACTTCCTTGCTCGAGGACCCTGACCAATACGTGACCGATACGCGAACGTCCTGCGGCAATGCGCAGGCGCAAAGTGTCCCAAGCCCAAGTGACAAGTGTTTCAAATAATTAAAACTCAAGTGGGGATTCTCGAGTGCCTGTGGTGTGTTTGGTACAAATATTTGCCACATTATATATTGCCGCGATATAACGCCGCCAAGCGAAACAGAGAGTGCGTGCGAGAGGGAGGCGACGACACCAAGGAGCCGCAAAATGGATTTATCGAGGCGGTTGTGGTAAGCATCCGACAAACATGTATCCATTCGAACGCGACGGATGTGGCGCTGCAATCCCTGAAATTGATTCCCTTTGTGTAGCCAGCAAATTACTGTGTCAATGGGAATTTTAATTCCGTTTGAACTACATGGGCAAACACTTGACACGGCTCCCGACTGGCTGCTTCAGCTTCTCCTCTGAGAGGGTCCTGTCCACATGTGTGGCTGTGGGCGGATGGTGCTGGCAATGTCCTGGCTACGTGCTGACTGTGCAACAGGCAGCGCTCCCCTCCGATGTTGACACTGCGCGACTGCCATTATCCTGGCCAGCATTCTGTTTGCATGCCAAATTACACATTGCCAACTTAATTGAAGTCTGTTAATGAAAATTGTAGCATTTTTCAAAGCATTTTCAAAGTCCTCTTAATGTGCCAGTAGTGGGTGCGCCCAGATTGCCATCGTCCTGCGAGGGGATACATATTTCCATTAGCAATTAAGCCCGCAAGTTGTATGAAAAGTGATGGTTATTTTAGAGTCAGATCCTGGCATTAAATTAATTTAGTCTGGTGAAAATCAGCATCGTTAGTTAGCTTGTTTTCCTGGTAATGGCCAGCAGCAGCTAGCTCAATCAACTGCCCCTTTTAACATCTCAATTTCCGGCAGCACGATTACTTCAAACGGTGGCCCAGAAATCGTGCCATTACCTCACCTGCAACTCGTCGACACCGCCGTCTTTGTTGGCTTTCCAAATGTGTGTGCGATTCCCCAAAAAAAAAAAAACGAAGAAAGATAGAAAAATGGAAACCAAATCAAATTTTCAAATCGAAATGTAAATATTTATCCCAAAGAGTTGCGTTCGAACACTGACTGCCCAGCGTAGGTGAAGTGCGTGCGCTTTGAAGTGCCCTCCTCTCCGCCGGAGGAAGTGCTTCTTCGATGAAGACGCGGCCAGAGATACCAGTCAGGGCGGTTCAAAGTTGACAGCGGTACCTCCACGGCTGCTCTCACGCACACGCTGGACCTATCTCTTGGCCAGAATCTCCAGCCCATTGACCGCAGCGGCGTTGCGTGCGTTTTATTTTTGGCCAAGCCAAAGCCATAAAGTCGACGTCTCGTAAAAAGGGGCCAGAAACTTGTTCCCAACTGGCTGCCCAACTGGCAGTTAGCGCATCCATTCGTCAAGTTTTTTTTCAGTTTCAGAGTTTTTCGCGAAAATTGTGCGTTAGACACTTGAAAACGAAAATCTCTCTCCGGTCCACTGTCCCTTGTCGTTCGGCTTTGTTCTGTCTACGAATAATAAAATATGGCCAACACATGACCCGTTAGCGGTATATTTTGGGGACATGTGCCTGGTATCTGTGCCTTAATCAGAGTTCGCAGAAAATCATAGTTTTCACAATTTCTGTGATTTTTTAATGGAAAAGTTCTTGAGAAATTACAAAAAAAATTTATGATGATAAAGAAACCAATTTAATAATGGAAAATCAACTTGAAGACTATAATCCTCTATAACAAAGGGTATCAAGCAGTCGGCGGGCATATGACTCAGTTTCGACCAGGTCCAGGCGGGTCAACACTCAGATACCTGAGATACCTATGGACATCATTATGTCTGTAGTTTAATGGTACAAACTAAACGTTTTAACGCGAGTATCTCGCGGGTAATATCTCGGTATCTGTATCTGTGTGTGTGGCCATTAAGTGGCCGCAATGAAGCTTACATTGAGCCAAACTTTGTGACTCGTGACGTCTTTGAACTTGACTCCAGCTGAGGCTGGAAGTCAATCTGGCAGGAATTCGAACAGCGCATCAATCTTTCTGGGAAATCCAAAAGAAATGTAGAAATTTTTCGGGTCTTGTGTATTCAATAAGATTGCTTAATCTAAATATAAGGCCTCACCTTTGGCCGATCGATCTACTTCTAACCAACCACACTTGTTTGTTATGTTTCAAGTATAATATTCCGCGGAAAACACTAAATTTGGACCAGCAACAACAACCTTAGGCAGGAAAATGTGGGGATGCAGCAACAATAACACTAACATAGTTGCTGGGCCAAATTGTTTATTGAGTGTGTGATCGGGGGCGAGTATAAACAGTACATTTTTTGAAAATTTATGCTTGGGAAATGATACACGCAGAGCGTGTTGCCTTGAAACCAGAACTAGCCACTAGCCACTTCTTACGGAAAATGGAAAAATCATGCACACACGAGTTGGTTATAAACACGGCCATTGCATAATTGATCCTTAATGGCTATAAATAAGTCGGAAAGCCAAATGTTGATCTAACCAAGTGGGTGCCCAAGGCAGAGAGTGTGTGCAGAATATGCACATTCTGGTACTTGGCTGGGGGAAAATCCCCCGGAAATGTGTCTGGCCGGGCTGGGGTTGGATTTATATTTCTCTAGAATATCGGATGATGCGGCAAATGAGCGGCAAATTATGCCCAGTGTGCGCCCCTTTGGACAAACGCACTCCTTGTTCCCTGGCTGCAGTCCTTCCACGGCTCAATTACCTCCCAAGTTCATGGCGGCAATGTTGCACGCTGCATTGGCCACATGTGCTGCGGATCAGATCGCAGAACGGACCCCCTGTGGCAGCAGGGTTAATATCTGCAATATCTGACTCTCGCACATCGCGTTCCCATGACTTAATGTCTTATGCTTAATTAACCAAAGCTGCCGACGCCGACGACGACGACGACGGGGCGGTGTTTAATTGTGCCATAGCCATAGTCCAGTGCTAAATCATAAATAAATGCGAAAGGGGCAAATACTACCCGGGCAGTACCACAGATATACATAGATACGGATCGATCAGCCGCAGACGGGGTCGATGCACCCTGCCAACGCGGAAGATAAAAAGGATGCCCCGAAATATGCCGCCTCAAAATTGCAGAGGCAGAGAATACAGAGATACAAAACTCCCAAAAAAAGAATAATACAAAACGTGGCACGGCTGCGAGAATATCCAAAAATTCTGCAGATCCAACAAGGAGGATCCAAACGATGCGTCACATGCAGTTAAATGTGCCTAAAAAGTTCTGCCTGCAACCAGGGAGATGGGATGCGAATCCAAAAGGAGAGGGGCATAAGCACACAGAAAAACTTCAAGATACTTATTAAAGATACAATTTGTCGAAGGTTACAGGAAATAGTTAATTAATATCCTTGGCAAACAACTTTAGCAAGATATTCCTATAATATCTGGACACTTTCGAGGTAAAGCTTAGACTTGAAACAAAATATGAAAATATTCAAAATATCCTACATATTTAATATACAAGAAAAGGGTATTATGTATTATTATTATTATTATCCAAACCTCCAGTTAAAATTCTAACACGTTTAAGCCAAAGCTGAAACCTGTTCCAATTTAACATAATAAGCTATTATTTTCTCTCTCTGTGAAGCAGCAACAAGTGAAATATTCGCCGCCAGCCAGGCCAAAGCAAACGACCAAAAAAATAAAACCCATAAAAATGTTTTGACGGACGACAGGCGACGATCGGTTGCCGGGGTGTTCTTGGGAACGTGATGCGCATCTTGATGACAGCAAATGAACGGAGTGCAGTCCAAATTGAGGGCCCTTGAAGAAGGGTCAGGGACGCAGGACACTCTTAACCCTTTCCCGAACTTGACATCGCAGCCTCTCAGTTTTCAAGCTGCAACAGGCGGCAGGAATTTCAGAGAAGCCTCCGCACCCGTAAATAATTGCGCTATAAATCAATGTCTGCTCCACATTTTATCCGTCAGGTACTTGCTGCTGACAAGATACAATTTAAAGCAATTGGACGGGTTACCATTCCATTTGGAAGGCTATTATAAATAACTGAAATTTGTGTGCGTCAGACTCCGGAGCGGAGCCTGGTCATTGTTTGCTTTAGATTCCTCCGACAAGTTGTAGAAATTACGTCAGATATCTCTCTATTATAATTTGTTTATAAATTATTCGGTTTTATTACAAATGTATCCAAGTTCTTCTCTCCCAAAAATTATGATCCTACATAACTTAATTTCTATAAAAAGGCAGCATTTCCCAGAATAGCATTCATGCGGAGCAAAAAATTCAGCGAATCTTATTTACTTTTCCGGGGTTTTCGGTTTTTTATTCGCATTCGGTTTATTGGGCAGCCGAATAGTTGCCCGTTAATTATGCGCTGAAAGCGAATCTGGCATCCTGTGATACATTTCTTGTATCTCTCTAATTTTATCACAACTTGGCGCTAAAATGTTTAAACAGAGACCTGATTAACCTGCTCTCAGGCGGAGTGCAAGGTTCGAGAGAGTGCAAAAGTTGATGTTCCTGGGCCCGCTCAAGTGCCATTAGCCTTAAGTGAATACAACTTCAAGTCAAGCAGCGTGTTGCAAATCTCGAACCGAATGAGCTGGGCAAATAGAAAATTGCCAATGTTTGTTGGGTTGGTTGGGTAGGAGGAGGTGGCATTATGATGCCTCTAATTAGCTGTGGCAGCCAGACTCCCGATGTTGCTGCTGCATCGTGGGCTGTAAAAATTTGTTTACAGGCCGAAACATTTAGTGCCGTCGCCTGACGACGGCCAGTGAAATTTATGGGTCAGTAAGTTGGCCAAGTGAAACGCAGTGAAACTATTTCCCTTTCTCACCGTCTTCTGTCTTCGCCTTGCTGTTGCATTCTGTTTGCTCATTTTGGCCGAAGCGCGTGGCAAATATTTCATTAGGCAGCATTTGAGCCAACTTTGTTGTGCCTTTTGGCCCCAAAAGCACTGCAACTCTGTAAGCAAAGCCAGAATGTGTTGCATAATCTCACAGGTCCCCCCTCTGCATTTGGGTAAACACTCGGGGCCAAAGGCACTCTCTCTGTGCGTGTGTTTATTATTTTCACTACTCAATTAAGTTAAATTAATTTGGAAATTGATAATTGCTCGGCCGGGCTGTGCAAGTGTTTGGCTGCCAGTCAAAATGGCAGCAGCAACTTGCCACTGGGAGCGGGTGGAAGGATTGCAGCAGCAGCAGCAGAGGAGATCTGTGTGTGCGTTGCTTTATGCAAATGCAATTAAAATTTCAACAATGCAAACATTTACTTCCGTTGCAACAAATGCCGTTTGCCGTCGTTGCTCCTCTGGCATAGAGTCATCATCATCAGCAGCAGCCACAGCCACAGCATCGGCAGGAGCAGCAGCAACAGCAACAGCAACAGACACATGGGCCCTTACCTGGCCACACCTCAGCCACAATTTGGCGTTTTGCATTAGTCTGTGTTTGTCTTTCGATAATTGTGTGACTATGTAATTGTATTTGAGCAAACGTGGGCAGGTGTGCGTGTGTATAAGGCACTAATCCCAGCGACTAATGAGCTGGATCCGTGCCTAATTGCTGCCTAAAACGGATAACAAATAAAACGAAGCTAATGAGGATTGTAGACCTTAAGAGGAGGTTTATAAATGAAGAGTTATATTTTATTTAAAAGTGAAATCTTAGATGATTAAGGAAATAATAAAAAAAGGTTAGGAAAGATGTTAAAAATTAAGTTCTTAAATAAAAAGATCATAAGGGCAAGACTAAATTTAAGTTTTCAAATGTATCTAAATTCTTTCTGCAAAAAATTCTGCAAATTTGTTGACTAAACTTAAAGCTTAAATCAAATTTGATGTGTTATCTTTGCAACACATTTCATATACTGCCTCCAGATGCTCAATCCCATTCTGCAACGCGGCAAGTATTTATATGCACTTTCAGTTGCAGCAATTAAATCAGTTGCATTTGCAGCAAGGAATTCCTTCTCGTTTTTTTACAATCAACATAAAAAGCGAAAGGGGGCCAGCAGAAGTCAAATGGTTGCAGCTGCTGCCGCAGAACTGGGAACCATGGGCAGACCATGGACCCCATCAAAGGGGCAGCTGTGGCATGCCATGACTTTCGATTGAGTTGATGGAACTGCATCTTTGGGAGCCTTGATCAATTGGCATGGGAAAGCGCTCGGGGAATCTCTCCTTGGTCAGTGAATAGTTCTTCCACTAAATCGACCTCGAGGATGAGTCATGTAAACAAAAGAAGAAGCACACACAAAGTATCAATGGACAGGTGTGAAATCTGGCCAGAATTTATTTCTGAAGAGGCAAGCAATTGTTTGGATTTCGACCTTATTTTGGGGTTAACTTGGGGATTACATTTTGTTTGGCATAAAATGATCCGTAATTTGTTTTTGGTCTTGAGTTTGCCGGCTAAGTGCACGCACTTGTAGAGTAAGTGGCACAGATACTCGTAGATTCCGCTTGCTCCTCATTAGCAGCAGCGTTAATTTACGACGATTATTGCAACATTCTACACAGAAAGAGATCTAGTTTAATTAATAAGAGATAAGACTCCTTTTCCTTTTGGGGAAATTTAGATTAAGTGTTAGGGTTTCTGGTTTTCAAAGTCACAGATTTTATAATAAATGTCTATCTTGTTTGAATTTCTTTTTAGTTTCTCAGAGTGTAAAGTCCTATCCCTCAGAATGCACTTGTTGCATGCCAGGCATTTGAATGCAATACACGATCATGAAAATATCTTCGGCATGGATGCGTATCTTCTGTTTTCTATCCACTTGGAGCTTCTAAAGAGAGAGTGTTTCCCAGAGTGTATCCCATAGTATGCGTGTATCTGTGGCCCGGATTCGCCTCCACGCTGCAGTTGTTCAAGTTGACTGATAATGGCTGCAATTGTGGTGGCTGCTGGGAGGAGCAAAGGGGAGCACTTGCCAGCACTCTCTCCGCTCGTATGCAGCGATTGCCCCTTAAAATATTATCACCGCTTAGAGCGGCCCATTGTAATGCGGCCCGAACAATGAACAATGGACCGCTGCTGGGAGAGAGACTGCTTAAGCGGCTCTATCGCTAATTGGCTTTGATCTCTCGTACCTATTCTAAATCCTGGTCATATATCAGGGCCAGAGAACGGGGTCAGGGATTTGGGAGTGAGGACTGGCGGCCGCCGCCTTCATGGTATTATTGTAAAGTTTCCGCCGAATTTAGCATTTCCTCTCTGTTTGTTTGACATTTCTGCGGTGGCGTTCGACATGACATGTGTGTAACTCACTCACTCAATGTTTGTTCGCGTGTCACGTGGCATCCGCCGCATGTGGCAATAACAATGTTTTTCCCCTCGGCCCGGATTTTGCGTAATCAGCAGCCTCTGCCGTCGTCGTCGCGTATAAAATTGAAATCAAGAACGGAGGACGCTCCTGCCCGAGCTTTTGCGGTTTCTGCCGCCTCAGCAGTTCCCTTGGAGCTGGCCAATTAATGGAGCTGGTCCTCGGAGCGGCGCTGCTTGTCCTGTTTGCATGACGCAATGGCGACTGGGAGACGCCGCCGCCGCCCCGCCTGCCCTCGCGGCGAGCTCAATGGACTGTGAAATGTGTGCCGTTGTCGGTTGTCGGTTTGCCGTTGTCCTTGCCAAAGCAATAGGTGTCCTGGCATTGGTTTCAAAAGGGAAATGCGCTCAAATTGCATTAAAATGCCAACACAGAAGCATAAAAATTATGGCCACACTTGGTGCCCTGTCATGAGCAGCACGCCTGCTGTGGCAAGGCGACCGACTAAGGACCAAGGACCATATCAGGGGCACCCGGAGGCGGAGCGCCCCATCGGTAGTCGGAGGCGTCCAAGCGGAACGAAGCGAAGGCAGCTCCCCGCACGCAGCGTCAGAAATTAAATTGGCAAGCCCCCAACAAAGGGTGCCGCGTTCTTGCCTGCAACATTGAGCGCCTTTGACATATTCACGCAACTCTTGTCCTCGGGCAGGTCCTGCCTGCTCCCCCCTCACCAGCGCCGTAAAACTCACACAGTCTGCGGCGTCGGATTGTCTGCGGCATAATCGTATATTCCCTGGCTCGGTACTTATTATTTTCCCGGGCTCCTTGGTCGCCTTGGTCTCCTTGGTCTCCTTGGTGCCTGCTTTTTGGCAAATCGGCAGGAAGCGCTGCTAAATTATGTCTTGTTTATGTGGCATTGCATATTTATGGTCTGCGAGGCGGCGCATAATAAAAAACTGTTACCGAAGAAGACACTGCAAATGTTACTTGACCAAGTCCCATCCCAAGACCCACCGCTGCCGCAAAAACAAGTTCAATGTTTGCTTGCTCTGGCCGGGCGAGCATAAACAAGTTCATCATCATCTTGCCGCCGTGAAGCCCCACAAAAGTTTGTTTGTGCCCCTTCGCTGGACGCGCTGTGGCCTGGTCTTTCGAGAAAGTCTGTCCCGAGAGCGAGGCGAGACCTCCCCCAGCCTGTTGATTCCCTAATGAGTTTGTCCAAGCATGCCACGGAGTCTACAAATAAATATGTGCAACAAGTCAACACGTGACTCCGGTTCCATGGTTTTAATGAATGGAATAGAGCTAGGGTGTGTCTTTCATTAATTTCGGTCTCCTTCCTGCCTTACAGCTCAACTGCCTTGGTAGCATTCATTGTACTGGCCGGCATCCCCGACTCCCAGAGTAGATTCGTAAGTATGCCGCTGTGATTGAGAGAAAGATATACATTCCCTGATCCTCCGAAACTCCTTCCTTGCAGCCCGGACTAAGACAGAAGCGACAGTATGGCGCAAATATGTATCTCCCCGAGAGCTCCGTGACGCCGGGCGGAGAAGGTGACGATCCCAATGAGTGGTCCGACTGGAGCTCGCCCTCGGACTGTTCCCGGACCTGCGGCGGAGGCGTGTCCTACCAAACGCGAGAGTGTCTGCGCAGAGAGTAAGTCTCACACATTATTTATAAGCTAAATATACAATAAACTAATTTACCTCTCAAAGCCACTACGGTGAGGCAGTCTGCAGTGGCGGTAATCGTCGCTACTACTCCTGCAACACTCAGGACTGTCCCGAGGAGGATCCCGACTTTCGGGCCCTGCAGTGCTCCCGCTTCGACGACCAGAAGTTCGATGGCATATTCCACGAGTGGGTGCCGTACACGAATGCACCCAATCCCTGCGAGCTGAACTGCATGCCCAAGGGCGAGCGCTTCTACTACCGGCAAAAGGAGAAGGTGGTGGACGGCACTCGGTGCAATGACAAGGATCTGGACGTGTGCGTCGATGGCCAGTGCATGCCCGTGGGCTGTGACATGATGCTCGGCAGCGATGCCAAGGAGGACAAGTGCCGCAAGTGCGGTGGCGATGGTAGCACCTGCAAGACCATCCGCAATACGATTGCCACCAAGGATCTGGCCGCTGGCTACAATGACCTGCTGCTCCTGCCGCAGGGAGCCACCAATATCCGCATCGAGGAGACGGTGCCGTCCAGCAATTATCTGGCCTGCCGCAACCACAGTGGACACTATTACCTGAACGGCGACTGGCGCATCGACTTCCCCCGCCCAATGTTCTTTGCGGACTCGTGGTGGAACTACCAGCGCAAGCCAATGGGCTTCGCGGCCCCCGATCAGCTGACCTGCAGCGGTCCCATCTCGGAGAGCATCTTCATCGTGATGCTGGTGCAGGAGAAGAACATCAGTCTCGACTACGAGTACAGCATCCCGGAGACGCTGAGTCACTCGCAACCGGACACGCATACGTGGACGCACCTCGAGTTCGGTCCCTGCTCCGCCTCCTGCGGCGGTGGCACTCAGACGCGCGGTGTGACCTGCAACAACCGCTTGACCCTGGCTGAAGTTAACCCAGCCCTGTGCGATGCCAAGTCCAGGCCCGCCGAAGAGCAGGCCTGCGGCACGGAGCCCTGTGCCCCCCACTGGGTGGAGGGTGAGTGGGGCAAGTGCTCCAAGGGCTGTGGCTCGGATGGCTTCCAGAACAGGACCATCACCTGCGAAAGAATATCCCCTGCTGGGTAGGTTGAGAATTAATATATATTTCTATTAGATTTAATTGAGATCCTGGCGCTTGCAGCGAGCACACCGTTGAGGAGGATGCCGTCTGCCTGAAGCAGGTGGGCAACAAGCCGGCCACCACCCAGGAGTGCAATCGGGACGTTAAGAACTGCCCCAAGTACCACCTTGGCCCCTGGACACCCTGCGACAAGCTCTGCGGCGAGGGCAAGCAGACGCGCAAGGTGACCTGCTTCATCAAGGAGAACGGACGCAAGCGGGTCCTGCCCGAGGAGGATTGCGTTGAGGAGAAGCCGGAGGAGGAGAAGACCTGCCTCCTGGCTCCTTGCGAGGGTGTTGACTGGATTATCTCCCAATGGAGCGGGGTAGGTTTTGCTCAATCCCATCATAACATTCCTTATTAAATTCAAATATCCTTCAGTGCAATGCCTGTGGCCAGAACACGGAGACCCGTACAGCCATCTGCGGCAACAAGGAAGGCAAGGTGTACCCGGAAAAGTTCTGCGAGCCGGAGGTGCCATCCCTGTCCCGACCCTGCAAGTCGCCCAAGTGCCAGGCGCAATGGTTCTCCTCGGAGTGGAGCAGGTGTTCGGCTGCCTGCGGCAAGGGCGTCAAGTCTCGCATCGTAATCTGCGGCGAGTTCGACGGCAAGGCGGTGACTCCAGCTAGCGATGATTCCAAGTGCGACAAGGCAACGAAACCGGAGGCGGAACAGGAGTGCGAGGGCGAAGAGAAGGAGTGTCCTGGAGAGTGGTTCACCGGTCCTTGGGGAGAGTGTAGCAAGCCTTGCGGTGGTGGAGAGCGAGTTCGTGAAGTCCTGTGTCTATCGAATGGAACCAAGGCCATAAACTGCGACGAATCAAACGTGGAATCCCTATCCGAGAAATGCAACTCAGAAGCCTGCACTGAGGACGAGATATTGCCACTGACGAGCACCGACAAACCCATCGAAGATGATGAAGAGGAGTGCGATGAAGACGGTATGGAATTGGTCACAGACAGCTTGTCCGAGGATGGCCAGAGCTCTGATGGCATTGACTTGGACGGTGAATCCGCGACGGAATCTACCATTGAGGCGGAGGAACTGATGCTAAGTGACAGCCCCGACTCTACTCCGATCGATGCGACTGGCACCACTGTTGAGGGATCCGGAGATGATGAATCAACTACTGATAGCGGAATTTCCACGGAAGGAAGCGGTGATGATGAAAGTACCTCAGGTACCACCTCAGATGGCACCTCAGATGGCACCTCAGATCAGGCCTCCACCGATCAGTCGGGCTCTACGGACATTGAATCTACCACCGGTTCTGGCGATTCGACCTCCGAAGGCCCTGAATCCTCGGTCTCCGGCTCTGGTGACTCAACTGAAGTGTCCACCGAATCTTCAGATGTTTCCGGTGGCTCCACCGACGACTCAAGCTCTACGGAAGCCTCTGTCTCCGGCTCTACAGATGTTTCAGGATCTACGAATGAATCAGGCTCTACGGATGGCTCTACGGATGGCTCTACAGATGGAGTTACGGATAACTCGGCTGCCACAGATGGTTCGACTGAATCCTCAGACAAAACGTCAGATGGCAGTGAATCTTCAACTGTGGGTGCTTCCGAGTCTACCGACAACACAGAGGGAACTACTACTGAGAAATCCGACCTATCCAGCTCTACGGAGAGTTCCTCGGACAGCACATCCGGCGCCACGTCTGACTCTACGGAGGCCTCATCCTCTACAGAATCCACTTCAGAGGACACGACCACTTCGGATACCTCATCCACAACCGACGACGCCTCCTCAACCAGCGATACCTCCTCAAGCTCTGATTCCTCCTCAACCATCGATGTCTCTTCAAGCACCGAAGCAGTTTCCTCTTCGGAAGTCACCGGCTCTACGGCATTGTCCAGCGATGGATCAACGACAGAGGCGAGTTCCACCGACGGTTCCACTGATAAGACCTCTGATGGTTCCACTGACGGATCCACCGATGGTTCAACTGGCGTATCCGGAGACGACTCTACCACCGATGGTTCGACAGAGATTACCGATTCTACTGTCTCTACTGAAGCCTCCGAGACTGTCTCTACTGAAAGCACGGAGACTGGCCCTACCGATGGTTCGACCACCGAGGGTAGCACCGTTGAGGATGTGTCCGGATCGACCAGCTCAACGGAAGCCTCTGAGTCCACCGCCTCGGAAGCTTCGTCTTCGACTGAACCCACTGGATCCACAGAACCAACGGAATCCACAGCCTCCTCGGAGGCTTCCTCCACAGGTGCCACTGAGTCCACTGAAAGCACCGAAAGCGCTGGAACCAGTGACACCACCGAAAGTGGCCCAACCGCAGAGAGTAGCTCTGAAGGATCTACAGACAGCACAACAGAGGGATCCACGGATAGTTCTGTGTCTACAGACGGCGAAAGCAGTACCACCGACATCTGGAGCTCCACCGACAAGGATGATGAGTCGAGTACTCCGTACACCTTCGAGTCTACTGTTTCCAAGGGCAAGCCTCGCAAGTGCAAGCCGAAGAAGAGCAACTGCGCCAAATCTAAGTACGGCTGCTGCCCCGATGGCAAGTCCACTCCCAAGGGTCCCTTCGACGAGGGATGTCCCATTGTCAAGACCTGCGCCGACTCCAAGTTCGGTTGTTGTCTTGACGGAGTGTCGCCGGCCAAGGGCAAGGATCACAAGGGTTGTCCCAAGTCCCAGTGTGCCGAGTCGCTATTCGGTTGCTGCCCCGACAAATTCACTGCCGCCCAGGGAGAGGATAACGAAGGATGTCCCGAGACCACAACTGTACCGCCCACAACCACCACTGAGGAATCGAAGCCAGAGACAACCACTGAGGTTGAGGGATCAGGACAGCCGGATTCAGAGAAGTCCTGCTCCTACGCCGAATTTGGTTGCTGCCCCGATGCCAAGACGCCCGCCAAGGGCGCCAACTTCGAAGGCTGTGACGCACCACAATTGTCGGGAGCTCCAGAGCCCAGAGGATGCGACAAGAGTCCGCACGGCTGTTGTCCTGATGGTCGTACAGATGCCGGCGGTCCGGATGGCCAGGGCTGCTCAGCCTGCACCCGCGAACGCTTCGGCTGCTGTCCGGATGGAAAGACCCCGGCCCACGGTCCCAGCAACGAAGGCTGCTGCCTGGACTCAAGCTTCGGCTGCTGCCCCGACAACATCTTGGCCGCCCGCGGACCCAACCACGAGGGCTGCGAGTGCCACTACACGCCGTACGGCTGCTGTCCCGACAAGAGGTCGCCCGCCCGTGGCTACAACCAGGAGGGATGCGCCTGCGAGACGACCCAGCACGGCTGCTGCCCGGACAAGATCACCGCCGCCAAGGGACCCAAGTTCGAGGGCTGCCCGTGCGAGACCACTCAGTTTGGCTGCTGCCCCGACGGCCTCACCTTTGCCAAGGGTCCGCACCACCATGGCTGCCACTGCACGCAGACGGAGTTCAAGTGCTGCCAGGACGAGAAGACCCCGGCCAAGGGACCCGACTTCGAAGGCTGCACCTGCCTGGAGACCAAGTTCGGTTGCTGTCCCGACGGCGTCAGCACGGCGACGGACGAGAAATTCGGAGGCTGCGAGAATGTCCAGGAGCCGCCACAGAAGGCGTGCGGTCTACCCAAGGAGACCGGCACCTGCGGCAACTTCAGCGTCAAGTATTACTTCGATACCAACTATGGAGGCTGCGCTCGGTTCTGGTACGGCGGCTGCGAGGGCAACGCCAACCGGTTCGAGAGCGAGGCCGAGTGCAAGGACACCTGCCAGGAGTACACCGGACAGCACGTGTGCCTGCTGCCCAAGAGCGCCGGCCCCTGCTCGGGCTTCACCAAGAAATGGTACTTCGATGTGGACCGCAACCGGTGCGAGGAGTTCCAGTACGGCGGCTGCTATGGCACCAACAATCGCTTCGACAGCCTGGAGCAGTGCCAGAGTAACTGCTCGATCAGCGAGAGCATCCGTGAGTCCCAGTCTGATCCGAAAATATATATATTTGAATCCCTTATTACTCCGTGTAGCTGCCTGCGAGCAACCTGTGGAGAGCGGACCTTGCAACGGCAACTTTGAGCGCTGGTTCTACGACAATCAGACGGACATCTGCCGCCCCTTCACCTACGGCGGCTGCAAGGGCAACAAGAACAACTATCCGACGGAACACGCCTGCAGCTACAACTGCCGCCAGCCTGGCGTGCTCAAAGGTTTGAGATCTGATTTACTATGTGGCGCTGTCCTTTTTGTATTTCGGGGTATAGTTACTGGGATTGTTACTGGCCAAGTGCCAGCATGCTTGGGTTTTTACGTATTCTTAAGCTTGATCCTCCTCCTGATTGCTTATCCTGGTTAATGGTATGTTCTTCCCACACTTTCCTTCTTCCCTGCTTGGTTACTTGGTTTACTGTCTATGCGCATGATTGCTTGTTACTTGCTATGCCGACCTCCTGAATCTGCACCCGAACCTCCCACATCACCCATGAACCCATCCAACACCCAGACCAATGCTCGCTTCCTAAGCAAACCGGTGATTGCAGCGAACGACTCGCCAAGTGGCACTTCTCCGAGACCGAGAAGCGCTGCCTGCCCTTCTACTACACGGGTTGTGGTGGCAACAAGAACAACTTCCCCACTTTGGAGTCCTGCGAGGACCATTGCCCGCGGCAAGTCGGTAAGCTTTATGTGTTGTGTGTGTGCCGCCGGCGGTTGCTTTAAATGTGTTGTGGTGCACGTCTGCATCCTCCCGACAAACCTTGCCCTACTGACACTCCTCTCTGCCCCTTCCCCGAATCCCCACCAGCCAAGGACATCTGCGAGATCCCAGCCGAGGTGGGCGAGTGCGCCAACTATGTGGCCAACTGGTACTACGACACCAAGGATGCGACCTGTCGCCAGTTCTACTACGGCGGCTGTGGCGGCAACGAGAACCGCTTCCCCACCGAGGAGTCCTGTCTGGCGCGTTGCGAGCGCAAGCCCGAGCCGAGCACCACCACCCCCCAGGCGCCCAGTGCCCAGGACATCTGTGACGAGGCGGCCGCCGTTGGCGAGTGCGATCAGTACGAGATCAAGTGGAGCTTTGATCGGTCTTCTTCTGCCTGCCGTCAGTTCTATTACGGCGGCTGTGGCGGCAACGGCAATCGTTTCGATTCCGAGGCAGCCTGTCTGCAGCGTTGCAACAGCCAGCAGCCTCCTACCCCGCCTCCTGCCCCATCTAGACAGCCTCCTCCTCCTCCGCCTTCTGTGGGCCAGTGCGAGCAGCCTGCCTCGCCGGGCGATTGCGGCGATTGGGTGCTCAAGTGGAACTATAACGCCACGGCGGGTCGCTGCCAGCAGTTCTACTACGGCGGCTGCGGCGGCAACGACAATCGCTTTGAGTCTGAGCAGGATTGCTCTACCCGCTGCTCTCCCAGCATAGACAACCGAATCGGCGAAGAGGATCCGGAACGCGAACCCGAGCCCCGGCCCGAAACCGACTACTCCAAGTGCTTCTTGGCCTCCGAGCCGGGCAACTGCTACGAGAACGAGACCCGCTGGTTCTACAACAGCCAGGAGGGACTCTGCGACGAGTTCGTCTACTCGGGCTGCGGCGGCAATGCCAACAACTATGGCAGCGAGGAGGAGTGCCAGAATGAGTGCAACGATGCCCAGAACACCTGCTCCCTGCCACCTGTGCGCGGACGCTGCGGCGATCTGTCGCGCCGCTGGTACTTTGATGAGCGCAGCGGCGGCTGCCACGAGTTCGAGTTCACAGGATGTCGCGGCAATCGTAATAACTTTGTGTCGCAGGGCGAGTGCTTGTCCTACTGCCGGGACCAGAGTCCAGTGGAACCCCAGCCACCAGCACCGGTAAGACTGAGTCAAACTAACTTGGCATTCGTTATTAATCCCTGACATTGTTGTTCCTGCAGACCTACTCGGTGTGTGAACAGGCCCCGGAGGCGGGCGAGTGCGACAACCACACCACCGCCTGGTTCTACGACGGCGAGAAGATGGCCTGCACGGCCTTCACGTACAGCGGCTGCGGCGGAAACGGAAACCGCTTCGAGTCGCGCGACCAGTGCGAGCGGCAGTGCGGAGAGTTCAAGGGAGTGGGTAAGTCTGGGGGGCAGCCGGGGCGGGAAAGCCAATCTTTCAGGTAAACTAATCTGTTGCGTTAGACGTTTGCCACGAACCGGTGTCCACGGGTCCGTGCACCCAGTGGCAGACGCGCTACTACTTCAACCAGCGGACACAGGCCTGCGAGCCGTTCACCTACGGTGGCTGCGATGGCACCGGCAATCGCTTCGACGACCAGTATGAGTGTCAGACGGTCTGCATAGCGGCCCGCGAGCCGACGTCTGGCAATGCCAAAGGTAACATTTTCGGGGGGATGGGAGGGCCGGTATCGTCGCTGAGCTAATGTTGCTTCTTCTCCCGTTTTGCGTAAGTAGAGATCTGCCTGCTGCCGGTAGCGGTGGGCCGCTGCAACGGACCCTCGACGGATGAGCGGCGTTGGTATTACAACGACGCCCACGGCACCTGTGTGTCCTTCATATACTCGGGTTGCTCCGGCAACCAGAACAACTTCCGGTCGTTTGAGGCATGCACGAATCAGTGCGGAAGTAAGCCTGTCCTCCAAACCTCTGCACCTCTTAATCTCGACACCTCAGCAGCACCTCTGCATCACAGAGAGCACTCTGCACCCACACCCCCGAATGCACCTCGCACTTAGACCGCTCACCAAAAAAAACCCGCTTGACTTTTGTAGAACTTTGAAGTAGCATCCGTAGTTTTCAGTAGAGCACTTTCACTAGGCTTAAGACTTGCACGGGCCAAGGGATTGGGGTCTCTCTTTAGGTTGATGCTGCCCCTACTGAACAGATCCATTCCACCCTCTCCTTCGCAGGACCCGTTGACAACAACAACGCCGACAACGAGGTGCAGCAGGGACAGTGCGACAGCTACGAGACCGAGTGCCAAGAGCTCCGCTGTCCCTACGGCGTACGCCGCGAGGCTGCTCGATCCCAGCCAGAGTGCACGCAGTGCGTCTGCGATAATCCTTGCGACAGCCAGAATTGCCCGGAGGGCCAGCAGTGCGCCATTGAGGTGGCCAGCTCTGGCGACCGCCAGTTCGTCCCCGTGTGCCGTGATGTGACCAAGCCCGGCGAGTGTCCCTACCTCTCGGCCAATGCCAGCGGCTGTGCTCGCGAGTGCTACAGCGACGCCGACTGTCGTGGCGACAACAAGTGCTGCAGCGATGGCTGCGGTCAGCTCTGTGTGCGTCCCGGCCGCCCTACGCTGCCGCCCAGCACCCAGGCCCCAGTGGTCGTCTATCCGGGCGACAGCGTGGCCGCTTTGGAGCCCAAGGAATCCCAGGAATTGGACGTGCAGACCTCCATCGGTGGCATTGCCGTGCTGCGCTGCTTCGCCACGGGCAATCCGGCGCCTAACATTACCTGGTCCCTCAAGAACGTGGTGGTGCGTTGTTATACTCTAAGTTCCTGTTGTGCATTGCCCTGATTGATTAATTTGCAGATCGATACGACCCAAGGCCGCTATGTCCTGACCTCGAACGGTGATCTGACCATTGTCCAGGTGCGTCAAACGGATGATGGCACCTATGTCTGTGTGGCCAGCAATGGCCTGGGAGAGCCGGTGCGTCGAGAGGTTGCCCTTCAGGTGACAGGTACGTTTTGAACTCCAACTCCCTAAAGCCTTTTTGGTTTCCATTTGGTGTTGGCTATGTGTTTCTAACTGCTTTACATTGCATCCTTTGCGCATGCTGCCTGCTTTTTTAATCCCTGCTTGCATCTTGGTGACGGTAGCTCCCGTTGACACCGCCGCCTACATTTACGGCGACAAGAACGTGACCCAGATCGTCCAGCTTAACCGTCCGGCGGTGATCCGCTGCCCGGCCGGTGGCCATCCGCAGCCGCACGTGAGCTGGTGGCGCAACAACCAGATCTTTGGCTTCAATGCCAACGATCGTGCCGAGATGGCACGCGATTACTCGCTGGTTTTCAACACGATCCAATTGTCGGATCTGGGTCTGTACACCTGTGAGGTGTACAACAAACGGCGTCCGGTATCGCTGCGCGTCACCCTGAAGGCGGTGGGTCCGGCCCGGGCTGTGACCCACGAGGACGCTCAGTATCTGCAGTACATTCTGGACCCGGCCACTGCGCCGGTTACCCAGCGTCCCAGCTATCCCTACCGACCCACGCGACCGGTCTATGTGCCTCCTCCCACCGGTAAGTAGAGTGTCTTGCATGCTTCTCCTGGCCTGGCATGGGTTTTGTTGTGTTTTGTTGTGAAAATCGGGTCTTGGGTTGAGATTTTAATAACTTCTTGTGTGTGATTCGTAGTCAATGTCCATGCCGTGTTGGCTCTGGATCCGAAGAACAGCTACACAGCCGGCTCCAGCATAGCCATGAGCTGCTCTGTGGAGGGCTATCCGGCTCCGAATGTGACCTGGGCCAAGGACGGGGTGCCTCTGTACGAGAATGAGCGTGTGCAAATTACAGGTGGGTGTTTCCAAGATATAAATCTGAATCTTAATGCTTAATTCTACGAAACCACAGCCCAGCCCCATCGTCTGGTATTGAGTGATGTGACCGCCGAGGACTCGGGCATCTATATTTGCCGGGCGAGCAATGCCTACACGTATGCCAACAGCCAGGTGAAGGTGAACATTCAATGTGAGTACTTTACGAAGTTATTAAAAATTAAATTGAACAGAATATTAATAAAGACATACCCTCCTTGCAGCTGTCATACCCGTCTCACCCGAGTGCATCGACAATCCGTACTTCGCCAACTGCAAGCTGATCGTCCAGGGCAAGTACTGCGTGAACGCGTACTACCGCAAGTTCTGCTGCCGATCCTGCACTTTGGCTGGCCAGATCCAGTCGCCTCATCCCAATGCCCTGTAATTTTTGTTTGATTTTCGCATTGAATTTGAGTTGAGTTAAACGCAAGAATAATTGGATCGACATTCTTCGGACAGCCGCCAGCCAGACCGAGCCGAGCCGGCTGTCCTTCCTAGTAGCAGAGAGACCAAAAAGCCATAGCCATAGCCTAACAGATCAAGAACGAACGAACTTGTAGTATTTTACCTTCTTCTTCCAGAGCAAAAAGCAAAAATAGTATTAGTGTTTTTTTATGTTTGTGTTCCTATTTATTCTTGATTACGGAGTAACCTTTAAATTCAAAATATTCAAGAAAAGCGGCTAAACCGAATTTGCATTCTACCTTCTTTTTGTAGTTCCACGACATTTCTGTGCAACGATTGAAGCATTTAAGCCTAAAACGAATAATTGTAAATAAATTAAAAGTACATAATAAAGAGTGCATATTGTATAAACCAGCCAGTGTTATTTTTCCAAATTCAAACCTCACGACATCTGGCAACGCTGTGGGCCAAGGGGTTATTGATTTTTCCGAGCTTCCCCAGCAGCTGTTCGCCGGAGCCTGCGCCCTGCGCTCCGGGGTTGATTTGGGAGATTGGAGTTTTGGGAGTAGCAGAGGAAGACAATAAAAAAAAAATTGTTTGTACAATTGGCTTTAAAAAGTAAGTTTAACAGAGTTTCACCGAGTCCAGCGACAGAATTAGCGAAATGGAGGACAGCGGCATCGATAGCGAGGACAGGCAATCCAACATCTACGAGGACGGGGCCGCGGGTCTGCTGGTGAGTGACAACAACAAAACGGCCACGGCCGCAAACAATGCAATTTTCCACGGCCAACGTACGTCACTGCAGAAAACGGCCAGCGGAGCCCCCAAACATATGTCGGATCTGGAGTTTGAGGTGGCATTCAGGGGCGCCAGCAAGGTGTATGCCCCCACGACCATAGAAATCGATGAGGAAGAAGAAGCGGCCGCCACCGGTAGGGGCCACGAACCACCAAACACCTGCCGCATTCTGCAGCGCAAACTGGAGCTAAAGGTCGAGCGGGCCCGGCGGAATTACACTCAGTTCCAGGAAGAGCAGGTAACCTAACTCGAAGCCGAGTAGTATTGAGAGTTCATTAAACTCTCCTTTTCGTTCAGGCCACCAAGACGCAGTCGTCCACCCTGATACCGATCAATCGACTTCCCATTCCCGGCGAGCCCGAGCAAAAGCCTCTTGTGGATTACAAGTCCGAGAGCAGCGACGAGGCCGAGGAGATCTCCTTCTTCCCAGCCCACCTAAAGCGGTCCAAGCGGCGCCAGCAGAACCACGAGCTAACGGACACCTTTAGCATACAGGAAATGACCATTGACTCGGATCTGGAGTCGGATGACAGTGCTGGCACCCAGAATCTCGAGCTCCTGCTGCCCTCCATGAAGTCCACCATTCTGGACAAGTTCAAGAGCTGCTTCGGCTGCTGGCGGCGCAGGTAATGCCAGGAGGAGCGGAGGAGCCATATCAGGCGGTCCAGGCACAAATCACGTTATTGACAGGCACTAGCAACCTACGTACTTAATAATGATAAACTCCATTGCCACTACAGAGCTGTAAACGTAGATATATTTGGCTTTAGTAAAATCCATTCGATAAATATTAATCAATACTGAAGAGTCACTCTGTGTTTTACTTTTTCTATATCCCTGCAGGGTACTAGAATTTCAGTGAGAAGATTGCAACGCTGTGAAGTCGTCACTTGCGACGCCGTAAATGATATATTTTCCTGATCGGCATTAACTGCCGACTAGAAAACCTCTTCTAATTGAAATAAATACTTGTTTTGGGTTAGCTAAGTTAGTTCGCAGCAAAGTTAATCATTCTTCTGCTTCCTTTTGTGCATGAAATCAAGCTAATTAAGTTGTACTTCAAATGTTCATAACTTGGCTCAAAAAAGGAGTATTGTGGAATGTCATACATTTTTATGAATGTTTTAAAGGGGAGCTTTAAATAATGCTAAAAGTGATCAAATTAAAAATCCAAATTTTTTTTCGATTTTTTAAATTTTTTTTCAATTATTTATTTTTTGACAAAAAATGGCCAAAAATTAGATATCGAGTTTTAAATGCAGAAAAGATCGCCTTGAAAAACCAAGAAGAGAGCACCAAACCAAACTGAAATCGGTTGAGTTTAAGCCAAGTTATGATTAATAAAGCGTTGAAGGGGTTAGCATTTTATATCGCTGCAGGATACTAGAAAATCAGACAGAAGCTTGCAAAGCGGTGAAGAAGTCATTTCCAACCTTATATAAATATTATATATTCGTATATATTCTTAATCAGCACAAGCTGCCCCATTCGATCTAACCATTAAATTGAAATTTATACTTTTTGACTTATGTAGTTATGACAAATTAATATGTTCCAAGGAGTGTTAATTTATACTATCAAAATAATGATGGGAAATATTTAACCAATTTCCGGTTTACTATTTATTCCTGTTAAAATACGGTTGCCTCTTTTAGGCTGAAGCGAATGGCGACCAGCGAATCTTTAGAAAAAAAGTGCCTACTTCTAGGGCTTATTTAATAACACAGTTTGACTGTGCTTGTCAAACTGTGTAAATAGAAGCTGGCACTGGGACCACAGCATCTCAAATAGAAGCGCTTATCTATGAAGTGACGTAATTTTTAAAGCAGCAAAGGGAAACCTACAATCTCTCTATAGTAGTAGATTTTTACATCTGAAAAACTGCTCGCCTTTATTTCCATTTTTTTTTTTTTGGCCATTTGAAAATGTTTAAATCTTAAAATAAAAACTAAATGCTAAAGAAACTTAATGAAACCTTCTTCAAGCCTTATTTTACTATATTTTAAAATAGTAATAAGTAATAACTTAAAATGTTTGATTTATTTTATTACATATATATGCGATCTAAAATCGATTTAATCGATTTGACTTACTTATTTTTTCATAAATGGCACTACATTTATTAATTTAAAATTAATTTGTATCATATACAAATATTGGAAAAATCGAATATATTAGCAGATATTTTCTTACTAATCTTCTTACTTGAAATATTCTATACCATCTTATAAACCAGCATAATATTTAAGAGCACAAGAATTTAACTTTAAATAAAAATATAGACATTTTTGGACAGACTGTGAAAATAAATTTAATGTGAAAATATTTAATCAAGTTAAAAATAGATTAATAAGAATTAAACCTAAAACAAAAACATAAATATTAAGAGGCAATTGATTACATTCACTAAATGAAGTAAAAAAGTAAAAAAGCAGAAGTCAAGCATTAACAGCCTAATTGAAATACACATGTCCGGCTGTCCGCTTTTACACAATGAATGGCCAATTTGTATTATATTTGTTAAAATTAATGAAATTGTATATCATTTTTTTTTTTTTGTTAAATTTTTTAATTTTTTAATGGTTTTTTAATCATAGCTTGGCTAAAACCCAACCGATTTCAGTTTTGTTTGGTGTTCTACTTTTATCTTTTCAAGGCAAAATTTTCTGCATTTAAAACAAGATATTTAATTTTTGACAAATTTTTTCCAATTATTTACCCTTATAAAAATTTTTAAAAATCGAAAAAAAAAAATTGGATTTCAAATTTTATCAATTTCAAGGTTAATTAAAGCTCCCATTTGAAACATTTACAAAAATGCATGTCATTCCCTAATACTTTTTTTTAAGCCAAGTTATGAACATTGGAAGTAAAAATTAATTAGCTCAATTTCATGCACAAAAGGAAGCAGAATATGGATTAAATAAGATGAAAAATAAACTTTGCTAACCCAAAACAAGTATTAATTTTAATTCGATAATTATTATTATTATTTAATATTACAGAGTTTTATTTTATCCGATCCGTTAAACTAGAAGAAAATTTGTTTTTCTCTAATTCCTTGTCAGCTTTTGGCTTATCCTTAAACCACACAAACTCCAAAGATTTTCCTATGTTTTAACAGCCGAAAAAAAACGGTGTAAAATTTAATTGCAATTAATATTGATCGTTAAAAAGAATTCCATAAAAAATAATGAATTTTAAATAAACAAGTCAGTCTTCTAAACAGCCTTATAGATCCGTGTTGAGCGTTAGGCAGACGCCCTGCAATATCCAGTGACTCAGATCCTCGGAGGTGGCCAGGTTTGCCTCAAAGACCAGGCCCACGCCCATGGCATTCCTGCGCAGAGACGTTGTATAAACAGGGGCCAGGAATGTGTTCTAAAAGCAAGATATGGAATTAAAGATGATGTCTGAAGTATTTCCGAAAACCTTGCCACTTTAAAGCTTCTCTGGCAACCCAGAAGCTGCCGCCATTTAAACTCGGAAACAATTAGCAAAGCGCAGATGCCCCATTAGTTGGCTGGGCGAGGGCGGAAGCTGTTGGTAATTTAGTGCGATGCATTTAAACAAATATCAGCGTGGCCACGCCCCCGCTCTCCGCCGCCGCCGCCCCGGGCATATGTAGATACAAGCGCACATTAGTACTTGTCACTGCCAGGCGGCGGCGCCGCACCAGCCAGCTAGCCAGCAGCTACAGTGGTGCTCATATACTTAAGCCACAAGACTTCAACCAAGTATTTAATCGAAAATTAAGAAA
>VNJU01000347.1:0-170826 GCA_008042675.1 Drosophila seguyi
CAGGGGGGTTTCAGAGGAGGTTTTAGGGGGGGTTTTAGGGGGGTTTCACAGATGGTTTCAGTGGAGCTTCGGACTAGTGCACATGGGCAGTACATGCCACTTGGCACTTGGTCAAAATGCTGCGGTTAAACTAATTATAGCAAAACTACACAGGGGCGCATTAAGGAGGGGTCAGTCTGTGTGATTTATCATTTATTTTCAAAAACCCGCAATATATAGGAAAGGTTTAAAAGGTGACGCCCTCTCACAAGCCTCCAATTAGAGTTATGATCCGTTTTAAACCACCTGAAATATACTTAAATATATAAATATATAGTTAAATATCAACTTAAAAATTAAATTTAAAATTAACTTAAAAATCAACTTAAATATCTAACTAAATATAAGACTCTCTTATAGTTTGAAATTTATTAAGATGATAATAAGATTCTCTTATAGTTTAAAATCCATTAAGATGTTATGTTGTTAATAGACTTTTTTAAATAGAGATTTTTATTCTTTAAATTGCACTTTAAACCCTACGTTTCGTAATCTCAAAAAGTACCCCTACTCACACTCCCTACAATTAAACTTTGGTCATTCCAGTATCCAAAATTAGACTTGACTTTACCCTACTTAAGCCCTACCCTCTTCCCATTTATTCCCCTCTTGTAATCTCTCTGTAATCTCAGATCTACGCGCCTGTCTTTCCATTAAAAAGATCGTAGATTTTGAAGAATGCTAAGAGTAGAAGAACGTTTTTGGCGGAGTTCCGGTTCGTAGATCGCAGTTTTGCGATTCTTGAGTGTTTGTTTGTTGTTGTTTTTGTTTTGTTTCCCCTAAAAATGCCCACACTCAAGGGCCATTACAACAAAAGGCGAAGAAGCCGCCGCCGCTCGCTACAAAAAAAAACATTAAAAAACAAACTTGAGCTGACAGAAGATAATGATGTTGCTGATTGGGATCAGTGGATGTTGATGAGCAGATCGTCGATCCAATCCCCCAATCCCCCGAAAAACGGTAGCAAAGTTTTTGCCAAAATTCCTCAGCCAGCGAATCTAATGAGTATAAATGGGTGTTAAAACACCCGAAGGTGCTAAAGCCGTAGCATAAGGTTCAAAGCAGAGGCGGGTTCAGGGTTAATGGTTAATGGTCGAAAGGTAAAAGAGAAAAATGGGAAATTAAATCACTAGGCACGCTTCCATCATAATTTCTGGTTGCAAGTTTCAGTTAAAATAATTAATTTAGTCCACAAATTCACAGACAGTCCGAAGGGGATTAATGTTTAAAAATACACATTTGCCGCATCATCGCAGTTGCTGCAGTTGAACCCGAAAACCAAAATAGATATACAAACTGGTTTCTCTTGAGCGCTTCGCTTGTTATGTTTGTTAGGATTTTCCCCAAACATATAGACAAAATAAATTGAATTCCATATCCGCAATTATGATGATAATCGCCTCGAATTTGTTATTGTTCGGGCTCTTTAATAATGGTTAATAATAAAAAAAAAAACAGCCGCACGGCTATTAATTAATAATAATAAATGATGAACTAATCAAATAAAAGCGTGAAAAGTGAAGCTGCCGCCGAGATGCTAATGATGCTTGAGGCGCATTTATTAAGTTTTGTTTTTTTTTCGCTTGACTTGGCTTGTGTCAGTCCATATTTCGTCACATTTTAGTTTTAAACAGTGTGACCAGATTGCATACAGTGCAAATTGTGGTGCAGGCACACTGCATGACCTCATAAGCGATTTTTCCAGTTATTTTTCAGCTCTTAAGTTATTGAGTTTTTTAGTTTTTTTTAATTAGTGTGCCCGTAATGCTTACATTTAAATTGTATTGCAGCCACACTGTAATTGAACGCTTGACTGGCCCCCAAAAGTGCATAAATGCACAGTTGCACGACGACGACGACACTCGCTAATGGCGCCTCATTATGTTTCATTAGCAAGGTGACTGTACCTCTGACCATTGTCTGCTATCCTGCTTGCACTATGGCTCTCTTAGGGCTATGACACCCTCCCTTTCTAAGCTCATAACTTATGCAGGTTTAGAGCTAAGAGAGAGATAGAGAGTGAGGGAGGGAGCTGAGGGTCTGGCTTAAGCGCTTAAGCGGATGTAGTGGCAAATGAACTTGTAATTTACAATGCATCTGACACTGACGACTGACAACTGACAGCTAACGGTAGCTACCAGGTAGCCAGTTACTCGATGTACTAGATATACTCTTTTTTTTGCTCTTGGTCTTGGCTCTAGACTTGGTTCGAGTTTTTGTTGGATTCTTTTCTAATCTGTGAGTGGATTAGCTTTGTTTCATAACTCCTCATAACTCTCAAAATCTACAAATTTCCCAATAAAAATCTTACTCAATAACTTGAGTTTTAGCTTATTTTAAAGCCTATATCCCAAAGGGATTCCAGTACATCCGTTTTCTCCATTAAAGCTCACTCGTCTGTGGCTAATTGAATCATGAATGAAACTGAACTGCAATGTGTTCATTTTTTCCCAATTTCCATTCAAGACTGAGTTTTTTTTTCTCTCGATTTTCCGTTAAATCCAAATAATCGCCTTAAAGGAACAAGATGATGATGATGCTGATGATGATGATGGCTGGAGAAAGGCAAACATTTGCTTAGACCAGGACTTGCAGGACGACAACTCGATGCCAGGGCGGCGATAAGAACCCACACAGTGACGTCGAAAAGGGGGGGAATGAGGGCCGAGCCTGTCATCGCTCTTATCGCGTTTGTTTTTCCAGCATTTTCTTCGTCGTCGTCGTCCTCGTCGTTGTTCTTCATCGACTTGTTATTTCCGTTTATGATTTTTCCCTTTGAACTTTCTTTCTCGACAAAAATGTCAAATTCAGCTATTTGTTTAATTGAAAATAAAGAATAAAAGGCCTCAGGTTCACCTCCTCCTCGCAAGGGGGGGCGTGTCCAATTGTTGTATGTCATTAATTTAAATTAGAGCTTTCGATGTGGGCCATATACGCCCTGACAGCGATTTGCTACTTCACTGGATTTTGAACTCGTTGCAGAATGGGGGTTGTGGGAGAGCTGCAACTTGGAGGATTATGTGATCAGCGATAGATAAAAAAAAGAACAAATGGTTGAGAGGTCCTGCAAAGAAATCGATTAAATCAGGCCTGATGGGCACATTTGTATTTTAGTTTAAGCTTTGGGGGTGGGAAAAACATAACATAACTGGAGCAAACTTTAATTTGTATAGTGGAAAAGTGTCTTTTGTAATTAAAGCTAAAAAAACATCGATATTTATCGATTTTGAGTCGGTTTTTTCATTGAAACTACACTAGAATCTATGAAAAATAACTTAGCTGTTAAAAAAATATATCTAAACTTGAGTACAAATTATTTTTAATTTATAAATATGTCACACATAATTAAAAATAGTAAAAAATCGATATTAATCGATTTAAAACATGTTTCTTGTCACCTATGACTTTAATAATAGTATTCCAAAAATTAAATGTTTTGATAAGTTAATGTTTCTTTTCATCTTTAACTTATCAAAACCTATAATTTTTTGAATACCATAATTAGAGTCATAGTTTTCTTTCCCATTTTCCCCTTCTGTAGTTGCCCACCCCCCCTCTCACCCACCTGATAATTATGTATCTTCCTTCCGACCCCCAAAAAAGTAAGCTTAACTTTTTGCTTATCGCCTTCAGCCTGGCAACAATAACAATTTGTTGCTAATGCACATTGCTGTTTGCTTAACCCCCACTCCCCCTCGACACACACGCACGCACATGCACCCAACCCCCATCATCCCCCTCCCAAACAAAAAAAGGGCATACCCCTTCCCCTGAATGGCGATGGGAACATGAGCTAAACTACTCATTAA
Source organism: Drosophila seguyi (assembly GCA_008042675.1). NCBI lineage: Eukaryota > Metazoa > Arthropoda > Insecta > Diptera > Drosophilidae > Drosophila > Drosophila seguyi. Next base: position 3,849 of record VNJU01000347.1, read on the forward strand.
GCCAACTTTAGCGTTTGTCCATATGAAGCTCAAGCGATTTGTCCAGAGTTCAGGGGCGGCGTATTTAAGGGGCTGGAGGGGGCTTCAGTAGAGGCTTATCCCCCAGTTTCTGTGTTTGATTAAGCAATTCCAGGCGGAAATTAAATGGACACGCAAAACAAACTGTGAGCCGGCAGGAGATGCCAAGGATCTGTGCCTTGGAAAAAAGGGTCATTCCGAAAGAGAGAGAAAAATGAGAGGGTACACAGAGAGAAAGAGACAGGTTTTTATATACATTTTAATATGTCAAAGATATATTTATATATCTATATTATTTTCAAAGAATATTAGTTTAAATGGGTATCAAAATATCATGAAAACCATTTTTAAAGAAGAAAAGAAATTTTGGGGTTTATGTACTTGATATTATTTGAATCCGTTGGGATTTTTAAAAGATCTAAGATCTATTCAATAAGGTTAATTAAATTTGAAGCTGGATTTATCAATCTAAATCCAAAAACCAAACTCTTTTTAAAGGCAAAACCCTGTCTTCTTTATCATTTCCTTCTAGGACATCCCCTTCAGATAGCTTTTATAATGTTGATAACCACCAATTAAATGTAATTTGATATCAAAATTTGATATGGACATTATTTTGGTACCGTGTAGAGTCATTTTTTCGGGGGCAGGGGAACCGGGCAAGATCTGACCCCTTGGGCTCGGTCTCTATCAAACTTAACTGAGCAGCGCTCAAGTGAGAAGATTAAATCGCCATAAATATTAACTACAGTTGGTCCGCCAGGGGTATATGTACAATGTATGTGGGAGGGATGAGAATTGTAGAGGGAGTGGAAATTACTAGGGGTTGGGGATGGATCCAAGGGATGGGTTGGTCCATGGTTCCACCGAAAGGTAAGACAATTTGAAAGCGTTCGCCTTGATTTAGCACCGGAAGGCACGCACACCACGTGCCGCCGACGAGTTGGAGTTCCCTGGTGCTCCTTTCCACTTCATCCTGGCCACGCCGCGGGCAAGTGTACAAATCAAATGATTTATTGGACCACGGTCAGTTGTTGTGGAATGCGAAACCGTATCCGGGGGGAGCGGGGGGTGGGGTTAAGGGAACATTTCGCGTGAGAGAACCATCCATGGAATAATTGAAACGTACGTCTGTCAGTCCTGAAAAAAAAACATGGCACAAGTTGAAGAAAACAACTTTCCACCTGGTGCGGAAAATTCACGTTTGCAGCTGTCTGCTAATTGGTCGAGACGGGTCAAAAGGTTGTCCAGGTTTGGGGGCAGAATTTTCCCCGATTTTTTGTGGAAAATAATGTGACTTTATTAATCAGACTTTTGATATATTTATAAGTATAATTTAGATAGTATTTAAACGGGATTTAGTGGTATATACATATCTTACCTAGTTTTTTTTTTTTTTAATTCGGAAATTTAGTTTTAACAACATCTTGGGAAAATTGAAAACTTTGAAAGCCTAAGAGCCATCTAAAGGGCAATTATTTATATTTATATTAAAGTAAATTATTTTTTGAATATATAAGAAATAACATTTTAAATAATTTATTTTAAATACAAAATATATTCCCTACTGTTTATTATGCTGTTATTGCTGTTATTATATCTTTAAAAATTAATGTTATAGATTTATATCGGTAAACTTAAATATTTATTTCCTAAAATAAGGAAAATACCTCAAATTTTTCTATAAATATGCTGATTATTCAAGACCCTGCATCCCATGCAACTCAATTTCAATTAAGTTTAAATCTAAAGTTTTTTAACGATTAAAACCTGGCTCTGGGAGCAAATTGCCATCGGCGGGCTTTTGACTCTCGAGTCATTAGGCAATGAAGCTGATGCATAATACGATTTCAACTGATTTCAAGCATCCATCCATCCAGCATTTTCCTGGTTCCTGCCGCGGCGCCCCTGCCATCTGGCATCCAGGAATCAACCCCATTTTCAGTTAGTTAATTGCCAATATTACACAAGTGCCACATCCAACGGCGTCACAGCGCTCCAAAGTATGCTAGCTTCTCTCCCACAGCCGTTCGGCTGAGAGTTCGGCTTTCTTCGTAGCTTTGCGGTCTCTTTCGATGCGGACAGTGGGAGTGATAAGTCAACCGAAAGCCGGGTTGGAAAAGTAAATATAACTTTACCTCTCGTCAAAATATAGTAAAGCCTCTAAATGCAAAAAATTCTCCATGATATTATTAACTTACATTAAAATTTAAAATTTTTAATAATATTAAAAGATATGGGTTTTTATCTTTTTAGTTGCGATTTCCTTTGGTTCAATAACTTTTTGTTTCCACTGTTTATCCCGTTGGTTTTGCTTTCGCTGCGTTGCCACTGTGCGCAGACTCCGACCGCAGGCCGGCAGCGCGCATCTCTGTTGTTGTTCTGTTGGCTTTCTCCCCGTTTCCTTTTTCGCATTCGCCGCTGCACGTGCCGTATCCGCATCCGTGTGCTTGTTATTATACCCTGTCGCCGTGGCTTTCAGGGGTATGTTGATTAGGTTGTTTGTATGATAAATAAGCTCTAAGATTGCAGTTATATTTTGGAAAGAATATAATTTAAAGCCATATACTTATCAAAGCATGGACTTTAGATAATTATTTGAAATTAAAATTTATTTTTAATTTTGTAAGTATGAACTCCATACTCGTCTATTATAACACATTACTCCCTTTAAGCAAGACTCTCTAAAGGGTATGTGAGGTGCCGAGCACCCTTTTTAAGCTCTCTCCTTGTTTTGCTTTCCCAGCAGCTCTCTCTCTCGCTCTGGGGGGTTGTTTCTCAGGCGAAAGTTAGAGAGAAAGAGGCACTGGCAGTGGAGAAAGGCAGAGAGAGGTTTACCAGAGAGAGTGGCAAGGCGACTTGGCGGCTAAAGGTGGAAGTGCTGCCACTGTTTGAGTAAAAAAAAATATGTTTTTAACTCGAAAGAAAATTAAAATTAAAATTATATTAAAATATTAAAAAAAAATCGTAAAAGAGGCAATTCTGAGTCTTTGGTGCCGAGCAGCAGCAGTAGTTTTCAGTCTGTTGATCAACTCGGATGACAGTATTTTGTAATTTGAGCTAGTTTTGGCTATTTTATTTGGCCTGGCTATAAACAGCAACCAAAAGTTGGCAACACTAAAGAAATTAACAGAAATGAGAGTAACAGAGTTTTGAGAATGAATTCTTCGAGAGCAACAGAATGTGGTGCATGTAATTTACAGAAATGAGAGTAACAGAATTTTGAGAATGAATTCTTAGAGCTTAAAAGAGTTTTGGGACCGAAATCTTTGAGAGCAACAGAATTTTGAGAATGTTATTTACAGAAATGAGAGTAACAGAGTATCTGTATCTCGGCTTGTGTAAAAACCTATAAATACGCGTGCAAGATACAATTTTGTCGGCGGGATGCCAGAAACCATTCAATTCGAAAAATAAACGCGGGCGTCGCTGTCACGTCGCCGACGACGGCTCAAAAGCAACAAAACGCCAAAAATACAGTGATTCAAACGAATAAAAAAAAAAAAAAAACAATTACAAGCCACATAAAAACAAGAAAACAAAACAAACTGCAAATTAAAAAACAGAAAAGAATAACAAGAAACTAATACGATAAATACAAAAACAGTGCAACAGTGACTCAAGTTGAGATCAAATACAAAAAAACACACTTAACAATTTGTTGTCACAATTTTTTCTACATATTTTGTTGTTGTTAATAAGCTAGTGAGCGAGCAAGACTCTCGGTTTAAAATAAAAACAAAAATCACACACACACAGACGCACGCTCCACACTAACACTACATATCAGTGGAAAGCGAGGAAAGTAGTGTGCTTGAGAGGTGAGTGGATTCATAAGAAATATAAACAAAAGGTGCTTAATTAGACCTAATTGATTAGCGTAATTCGAGCTGCGTTTACGTCGAAGGCGCAACAAAAATATTAATAATAATAATGGGAGCGCAAGGCGAAATGCAAACACAAACACAAACAAACATGTAACATTGCGAAATTGATTTTTCATCTGCTTTGCTTACGCTCTTGCCCGGCTCTCTCTCCCTTTTGTGGGAGAAAGTAAGAGAAAGAGAGAGAGAGCGGTCATAGAGCGGAGAGAGCGCTGCCATACTGTCTGGTAGTCAACCTGTCACGGCAACAACAACAACAACAGCAACGGCACACGAATAAAGCCACAAAAACAGCGCCTAATCAAAGCGGCGCGTTTTGGCAGCGACTTTTGCCGCTGCTTTCGTCATGACCTTCATGACTCATCGTTTCGGGGCTCCCTCTCTCTCACTCTCTCTCTGTGTGTGTGCGGCTCCCACTCGTCATGTGCCGCCTGCCGTCGTTGTTTTTGCTCCACTTTGGCTGCGCATTTAATTAAATTGTCTTTACATATTAGCCGCATCAAATTGGAGCGCGTGTAATTTATAGTTGACCCATTGTGTTCATTAATTTCATTCCTTCTCGTTTTCTCTACGCTTTTCTTTCGTTTTTTGCGTTGTTTTTTATTGTGACTTGGCCACACCTACTGTGCTGTGTGTTTTGACTAATATGAGCGAGTGTGTGTGTGTGAAAAAAAACAACAGTTACTTTCGCCAGATTTCTTAGCCTCAAGTGTAGCATACTTTCCAGAACTCGGAAATAATAAAGAAAATAAGTTTTGGCTAGGAATCTTTGATTTTTCTACGGTTAACTTAATTTTAAATGTGGTTGTATTTACAATATATGTATAAGTTTTATGAAAAACTATTATTTTTAATTTAATAGACTTTTAGGGTACCATAATTTCGATCCTTTAAATCGTATTTATTTTTTTGTTAGCATCAGCAGCCGATGTTCATCACAAAATAATTTGTTAAAATTTGTTTTCACAATTTTACAAAGGGTTAAATTATACAAATATTTAAAAAGGAAAAGAAAAAATTTAATAATTAATCAATTTAAAATTACAATTGCTGGCTTATTAAAACAATAAAAACTATCATGGGAGTTCTTTCCAAATTCAAATTAATGGTTTTTTAGTTAAGCTAAAATAGATTTTCATAAAATTAAATATTGAAAGGGTTTAGAAACATAGGTGTCCTAAAGTTAGCTTTATTTTTTGTTCATTTTTTATATAATTTAAAATTCGTGGTCTTATGTGAAGTATTTTCCTTCAAAATCATTTATTTAACTAATTTATTTAGGGTGTCATTTTTTTTTTTGGTTTCCGAATAGTATTTGAAATTCTGAAACTATTTTTGCTCAAAAATACTAAAATTTATATTGATAAAAGACCAAATACATTTATTTTATTTTAATGAAAGCACTAAGTACTAGAATCCACTTCAACTTACTTACTCAAAACTTAGCTGTTGTTTTATCTAAATATCTAAACTATTTCTTATTTAACCTATTAAAACTGTGTGACTATATTTAATTTTAAATACAGTTTCACAGTGAGCACTTAAATAAACGCCTAAAGGCAACTATAAACTGTGATAAAAAGGTCCTTTTCAATTGTATGCTTTTCCCATACAACTCGTTACTAACTAGAGTGAATCAACTTTTATTCCACTTAAAAGCATTTTAATTTAGTCAGAGTATTTAATGCTGTGAAACTTTTCCAGCTCTTTTTGCAAATTTCACTTAAAAGTGTATATTTTTTGTTGTTGTTATATTTAAACAGTTCCTCGCCTTAGGGCAAAGGGGGCGGCAATGGTGGCGGGCGGATGGTGTCAACTTTTAAGCCTTTTAATGAGCCCCGAGGTTGCGCCAGTCAAACTTAATGAAAGAGCTCGCAGAAAAAAAAAGAAGAAAATATGCAAATGAATTTTCCAAAAATAGGAGGGAATTGGAAGGAAAGTTTGCCCGTTGTGGAGGCGTTGCCTGGGCTCGGAAGGGAGGGGTTCGATGTCAATGCCGCAAATAGAGTTCACAACCCAAAAAGAAAATAAATAAAAAATTCTAATCAAAGAGCATAAAGTCCCTTTTTTTATTTTTGCCTTATTTCCTTTCTTTTTTTTTTGCCTTTCTGGTCAGACGTAATATTAACAAATGGCCTGGCCATCAATTTGAGGCTTATTTAATGCTCAACAATTGCCGAAAAGGCAACTGTCGCATTACTTATGCCAGCCACTGTCAAATTATATAATCCCACTGAAAAGTACGTGTTCGCCAACGAACTTTCTGCATATAAGGACATGAATAATAAATTATGTGAAAAGGGACAAGAGGGTAAAAAAGCAAGGTGTGTGGGTGGGTGGATGGTTACAAGTCGCTGTTTCATGAAGTGATTTTCCGCAATTTTCCATCAGACGTCTGCGGCACAAGATAACAAAAAAAAAAAAGAAGCAGGCAACAGCATTTTAGGCCCAGTTGCCATTGTTGTCGTCGTTGTCGTCGGGGTAGGATTTGAAAAGTATTGGAGTTGGAGTTGGGGGCTCTAAGAGATGAGAAAACTTGACAAAAGATGCTTGGACTTTATGCCCCAAACTCAGACCCGTAAGCGATTTCCGCAGACAGTCGTCGTTGGTGGCGCATTTTTGCGCTAATGATTAATGGCCGTCGTTGTCGCTGGAAGTCCTGTCCTCGCCTCCGGCTTCAGAATGCAAAACTCTCGAACGAATCCCCCCTCCGAAAACCCTGGAGGCACTTGTCGATTGCAGCTGTTGCAAATCTCAACGGCGGATTGTGCACCAGTGTTGATAAATGCACGCGGAGCGTGTTGTGTTGACATTTGTCATGGCTCTTAAGTAACCAGCTTATCGGGTCTCAATCTTAAGGGGAGCCAGCTACACTTTCCACTCCCTCCTTCCATTTTTTTTACTACTACTCTACCACCTTTTGCTTTTTTCCCCCCTCTGAGTTATCCAACACGCCCCCGCGCTAGTGTTGTAAACTGCTTTGTAAGTGTCTGCCATTCATTTGGGTTCATTAGTGGCATTTGCCACCTGACAGCGTTTGAGTGGAAAACTTGCGTCGCAGCGATAAACCAAATGAAAATTGACAAGCTCCACAACAACACACACTTTTACACACACACACACCCTCTGCTGAGTGTTTATATAAATAAACCGGATGACAAAAGAAAATGCGAAAGGCAAAGAAAGAAAAGCATGGCTCTGAGTTGGGCCGGAAACGTTTACGGAATTTTAAAACGCTTCATCTCATCCTTTGTTCATTTTGGTTTTCGGGGTAAACCCTGCTCCTGCGACTCAAAAATGCCTGGCAGGTGCCAGGACATTACAAGGCAGGAATCAATCGATTGATTAGGGACACTTTTCGAAGAGTGGCAGAGGAAGGGAAAATAATATATAATAATTTTAAATTTTGTATATACTTTAGGTTCCTTTTCAAACTATATTTATTTTAGGGGTTTTAATATTAAATTAGGTGATTTAATGTTTTAATTATACCCTTAAAATCTACCTTTTGCTTGTACACTTAATGACTTTTATCTAATTAACTTAAGTGACTGTTTTGGTCTGGGCAGAGAGCACGCCTTTATTTTATTACCCCGCAAAAGCCATGAATCATCACAGGAATAAGGGTCTTAAAAATAATATATGAGTGAATTCAATAGCTGGAACGAGTGGTTTATGTACATTGAATTATATCATAAAATTTGGGAAAATATTATTAGGAGAATAGGTATTAGAAAATAGGTGTTCGAAAATAGGTATTAGAAAATAGGTATTAGAAAATAAGTATTAGAAAATAGGTATTAAAAAATAGGTATTGCAAAAATAAGTATTATAAAAAAGGTATTAAAAAATATGTATTGAGAAAATAAGTATTAGAAAGTTAGTATTAGAAAATAGGTATTAAAAAATAGGTATTGCAAAAATATGTAGTAGAAAATACGTATTAGAAAATAAGTATTAGAAAATAATTACTAGAAAATTAGAATTGACAAAATAGGTATTATTAAAGAGGTATTAGAAAATAAGTATAAGAAAATAAGTATTAGAAAATAGTTATTAAAAAATAGGTTTTAGAAAATATACTTATATACTTAAGTATTGCGAAAAACAGTATTATAAAATAAGTATTAAAAAGGAAGTATTGAGAAAAAATGTATTAGAAGAAAAGGTATTACAAAAATTGGTATTAGAAAATAAGTATTAGAAAAAAAATATTCAGAAAATAAGTACTGAGAATATTAGAATTGGAAAATACATATTAAGAAAATATTATTTGAAAGAAAAGTAATTTCTTAATAATACTCTTTTGATTATACTTGTAAATATGCTTTACTACAATTTATGAGTATATAACTAAGGACATACTCCCATTATTTGTTACCAACTGGTGCTACACCTTGGCAGGTGCAAAATAACTCCCCTCCGCTCAGATAGATGAGCTCATCGCGTATTCAACAGTTGATGATATACATAAATATATATGCTAACCCACCTCTTCAAACATTACTTTTTCAATTTCAATTACGCAAAAAATCCCCAAAGGTTGCCGAAACGGAAATCTTTTGGCTAATGCCTCCCAAGTGTAATTCAGGGAAATTGCGTTGAAAGGTCGCTGGTCTCTCTCTCTTCGAAAGTTACTTCATATGTTGTGTTTCCATATCGAGGGGTAAAGTAACACGTGTAACAACAAGTGTTAAGTCAAACACCTTTGTGCCCCTTGCCCATTCCCCTTGCCACTGGACAGCGAGCAATTTGTCATTGAGTAAATGAAAAAAAAAACAAGAAAAAATAAGTAAGCGAAGAAAAAACCAAAACACCAAACTGAGTGGTGAAAAAAAGTACCACGAAAAGTTGAACAATTCACCTGGCACACTCACTCGGCGCTCTATTAAATATTCACCCCTTTTTTTCGGGGAAAGGCAACACCCCCACACCCGCCTTGGAACATGTAAGTTTCGTTTATTTGCTGATGTTTACAAATTTTCACGCCAAAATGAAAAAAGTTTTCCGGCTTTCGATAAGAGCTGGAGTTTTGTGTGTTTGTGTGTGGATTTTAGTCGCTTATATAATGCCATTGCCAGGATACGTGAGCTGTGGCAAAAACTTGCTTGCTTTGTTTTTAGCCCTGTTTATATACTTATATATATTCTTTTTGGCCACTTGTCCTTGTCATGTGTCAAGTGGCAAGGCAGTAAACAACTTGCTTCGACCAAAGTTGTTGGCAAGTTGAATGCGTTTGGGGGGAGTTTATAGAAATATAGATTGTCCATTAGGTGGGCCCAAACCCTCATAATTCTACCATTTCCCATTCACCATTCACCATTTCCGTTGACCATTGACAGTAATGAGTCCGGGGGCTTCTGACAACGCCTAAAAGCTGGCAACAGTTTGTACAAATTGCTTATTTATGCCATGTGCACGTATGCCATGGGTGTGGGCCATGTCCTGGGCTCATACCCAGTAATTTGAGAGACTGGAAACTATGCAATATAGACTAGGAGAGTATCCAGAAGTATTACTATGTATTCTAGGCCCAAAAGTATGCTATGATATCGTAAAATAAGTGCAAAAATTAGATGTAGTGCAAACTTTTTCATTCTATTTTTAATTCTTTAAAGGCGGAGGCAATTTTTATAAGGATTTATTTATCCCTATTATTTTTAGAGGTATTACAACTTAATATAAGCTTAAAAGTATGCTACAAAATGTGTAATACATGCTAAAATGCATACTTTTGGACTCATTTTTTAAATGTTTTTAAATCTAAGTCGATTTTGCTGCCTTCTTTTGTAGGATTCCACCTTATCCTTGTTATGTTTAAAGGTATCAACTGGTCCATAAGTCTTTATCCAATTTGCAGGCATTCCTGCAGCTGTCATTGGTTATGTAAAGTGCGCTTAGCTGTACTATGTTTCTTTTTTGTTTCCGCATCCCCTGCCCGGCTCGCTGATTTGTCACGTACGACAACCGAAATACTAAATTCCAAATTCCAAATACGAAATACGTTTCAATAACGATTTCCCCCACACGGCCAACAGATGGTGCTGTGGTCGTCTGCCGGTGAGGTGACCACCGGTCGTCTGTCGCTGCTCCTGCAGCTGCTGTTGGCGCCATCGTGTTCAAATTGCGAATTATGCTAATTTCCACACTCTGTTTTTCACCGCCTCCCATCTGCCACTGCTCCACCCACTCTCCCCACTCTCTTTTTCATCCTCCACCTTTCACCGCTTAGTTCGCACTTGTGACGTGTCAAAAAATCTAGTTTGTTACATTTCCGCCTCTCTTTCGGTCGGTGTTATGTTTCATGAAATATGCACAGAATGAACGGAAGGATGGATGGATGGATAGAGAGGAGAGAGAAACAGTGGAGAATGAAGGTGGGGAGGAGGTGAAAGAGGAGAGAGGGTCATTCGGGGGCATACACCGAAAGAAAAACACATCGAAAGAAAAAATGTTCATTGATCTATTTTAAGATAAAGTACATAAAAAATTAAATTGCATATTTAAGCACTTTTTAAAGTTTTTTAAAATTTCTAGAGATTTTTGGGTACATAAAAAAAGCATGTAATATGATATTTTTTCTTATTTTTCTTATTTTTTTAATAAACTTAAAATTGAATTTTTTTTAATAATAATAATATATAATAATAATTTTTTTTAATAAAAAAAATTAAATTAATAAATTAAAAAAAAAACAAATAATGGCAAGTGATAGAGTCTCCCCTTAGTAGCTTTTTATTTTCCTCAGTGTAGTGGCCAACCGGTGGCCGGTCGACGTCCCCAGAGGTTCCACATTATGCGTCATCGTCTCCGTAGCCTTTACATCTACCGTTACGCGTTACCGTTACCGGCGTCTAGCCCCCCCAAACCTCACACAAATAATACGCATATTGACATGTACACGCCCAGTGGCGTAGATGGCCTTGTCCCAGGGGGGTTTGGTTACACAAAATTTAATTAAATACATAAACAAATCTCTATATATTTCACAAAAAAAATATATTTTAAATTTGTCAAAGAGAATATAACGACCCCCAAAGAACCCCGCCCCTTTTTAAGCCACTGCAAATACACGTGCATAGCCCTCACACACACAGACAATTGCTATGTCACATGTGCGCAACAAATTGCGTCTGCCGCTTTGAATTTTTGCGGTTACATTTCCGTTGCACCGCCGTCGCCTGCCGCCGCCTCCTGCCGCCTCCCCGTCCAGGCGACAAAAGCGACATCGACGGCATTTCAATAAGCCAAAGGCAAAGCGCCAATAAAGATGGGGCATAGGAAGAGAGAAAGAGGGGGTGGAGAAGGAGCAAAAGGAACATAAGGAACCGGAAGCATGGAGGAGGAGGAAACCAAGAAGCAGCAGATAAAAAAGAATCTGTTATAGGAAGGACCCCAAGAATCGATTTCCACAGACACAGATGCCTTTCCTGGCACCTTGGAATGTCGACTAAATTCGATTGAACAATTTATAAAATATATGAGATATATTTGAGGGAAAGATTGGATTACAATGAATTTAAGTTGGAAACACTTACCTTGTGTTTTAGTTTAATTTAAATACTTATTTAGGAGTATAATATTTATGAGAAACTATATAAAAAGATTTTAAAGTAAGCTAATAAAAATCGCTAACATTTGTATTGCATACATTTAGATGATTTTTAAAAAGATTTGATAAGACTTGCTAAGGTTTTTAAGAATTTGAAAAATTCCTTAAGACTAAGTTAATGTTTTTTAATATAATAATGATAAAGGAATATTATATTTATGAGAAAGAATTTGTTAAGATCTTAAGTAAGCTTTTAAAAACAGCCATCATTTTTATTGCATACTTTTAGATGATTTTTAAAAAGATTTGATAAGACTTGCTAAGGTTTTTAAGCATTTCAAAAATACCTTTAAGCTGCTTTGTTAATATTTTTTTAAATAACAATGATTAAGGAATATTATATTTAAGAGAAATAATATGAATAGATCTTAGATTAAGCTGATAAAAATAGCTAACATTATTATTGCATACTTTTAGATGCTTTTTAAGAAGATTTGATATATATTGCTGAGGTTTAAGCATTTCTTTAAGCTTTTTTAATTTTTTTTTAAGATAGCAATGATTAAGAAATATTATATTCATAACAGCTCTCGATGTTAGGTGCTAAAAATAGTTAACATATTTTATTGCATACTTTTAGACACATATTTAAGGAATTTTACAACCCTACTACTTTTAGAATGCGATTTAAAATCTCTTAAAATTCAATTTCCCATAAAATTTATTTTTTGCCACAGTGTGTGCCTTCGTTTGCAGCCAAAAAAGCATGCAACCTTTTTTTTCTATGAGGTGCATGTGATATATATAAATCGGATTTATGCCTCTGGCGCCTGCAGAGACTCGAAGAAATCGCTGCAAATTCGCATCAAATTTTCATATTTACTATGAATTACAAATCGCAAGATTATGGAAATGCCATAGCGGCGTTCCTGGCCCAGCTGGGGGATTCCCCGAATAGGGGAATTTCGCTCGCTTATTGATCCTTGGACAAGCCATGGTTTTTTGGTATTACTCATAATTCGCACGTGTAGATAGATTTTTGCGTTGATGTTATGACTCATAGTTGCTTGTCTGCTGTCCAAATTGGGGGATAAAGTGGGTAGGTTTTCGGGATGGAGGAATGAGCAGGATTAGGTGGCCGGATGGGAGAGCTGGCATTACTTGATACCCGGGCAAAAGTTATATTCCATTTCAACCATATAATACCTGTGGACAAATAATTACAACAACAACATCCGAGTCCTTTATGCTTTCTTCTTGTTATTTTTTTTTTTCGGGTGCGGCGGCGGCGACGGTGGCGCATGTGGCATATTTAATGACAGGGAAACTCGTGTCAAGGATTACTAATTAGTGTCTGGACGTCTGACGACCATCATCATCAGGCTGATGGCTGCTCTTCTTGTTGCCGTTTATGTCCTTCGGCTTAAGTGCGTTGGGTGGGTGTTTGTGTGGGTGGCGCTGTTTTTGTCGCTTATATATATTTGCTTTTTAAATTGACTTTGGCCGCTCTGCCAAATTGAGTTGTCTGATAAGCGTTTCCTGTTCCCCTGTCTTTACCTGCGGCTTAAGTGAAATTTCCTCGAGGCTTTTTCGTTTTTCGTCGCCTTTTTTTTCGGTGAGGGGGGGAATGAGGCGGATTACACTTGTCCCTCAGAGAGGGAGGTGGGGAGCAGTGCCTGTTTAATTGCAATGGGGAGGAGTCTGTGGGGAGGGGTTGGGATTTATGCGCAAAAATGTGCGCCATTTGCGGCTGCTGCCTAAGCTGATTTGTATTTAATGAGCTGTATATCCCTAACAAACACTCACAAGCAGAGCTACACGCAGAGAAAAATAGGGAGAAGAGAAATGGGTATTTATAAGGGATATTTTTTAATGTTTATATCACTTTTTTATTCATTTTTAAATTTCTTATTTATATTTAATACCGAGAAAACATTTGTAGTTTATAATATTACCTAGAAAGCACACAAATAAGTATTTAGTTTAAAAAGTATTCCTTTTCTGAGGAACAAATAATATATTGATAATTTCTTGGTAAAAAGTGGGTCACACTTTTTGGCTGAAAAATCTCGATGGTTTTTTGATCATAACTTGGCTTAAACTCAACCGATTTCAGTCTGGTTTGGTTTTTTCTTCTTGATTTTTCAAGAGAACTTTTCTGCATTCAAAACTTAATATCTAATTTTTTTTCAATTTTTTTTAAATTTTGACGATGAAAAAATGGGTAACATATTTTACTTAAGACTTTTAATGGTCTTTTGACCATAACTTGGCTTAAACTCAACCGATTTCAGTCTGGTTTTGTTTTTTCTTGTTTGTTTTCAAAGGAGAACTTTTCTGCATTCAAAACTCAATATCTAATTTTTAGTCAATTTTTTTTTAGAATTTTGACGATGTAACCCCTTGCATATTTTCGAAAAAATGGGTCACACTTTTTGGCTGAAAAATTTCGATGGTTTTTTGATCATAACTTGGCTTAAACTCAACCGATTTCAGTCTGGCTTGGTTTTTTCTTCTTGGTTTTTCAAGAAGAACTCTTCTGCATTCAAAACTCAATATCTAATTTTTAGTCAATTTTTTTTAGAATTTTGACGATGCATATTTTCGAAAAAATGGGTCACACTTTTTGGCTGAAAAATTTCGATGGTTTTTTGATCATAACTTGGCTTAAACTCAACCGATTTCAGTCTGGTTTGGTTTTTTCTTCTTGATTTTTCAAGGAGAACTTTTCTGCATTCAAAACTCAATATCAATTTTTTTTAAAATTTTTTTTTTTAATTTTTACGATGCATATTTTCGAGAAAATGGGTCACGCTTTTTGGCTGAAAAATTTCGATGGTTTTTTGATCATAACTTGGCTTAAACTCAACCGATTTTAGTCTGGTTTGGTTTTTTCTGCTTGGTTTTTCTAGGATAACTTTTCTGCATTCAAAACTCAATATCTAATTTTTTGTTAATTTTTTCTAATTTTAATATTTTTTGAAAAAAAATGCGCTTTCAATTATTTTTTTGTTTATCCTCTTAATTTCCCTTTAATTTCTCCCAGTGAAGCCACGCACAGACAGGCACTTATACGCGCAGACAAATTGCCTTTAGTCTCGACAGTGAAATGAAAACATTTACTTGGGGGATATACATATATACATATATATAAGGGATTTTGCAGAATGTCAGAATGCTCGGGGATCCCCACCTGTCAGCGACTCCTTCAACCTCACATCATCGTCAATTATTTGCCCATCTTTGGGTGCTTTTTGGTGGTGGTTAACTTTACTTTGGCTTATCCAGCAGCGTATTTGCTTAGCATTATGCGAAGCTACGTTGTCTACTTGATGCTGATGCTGATGCTGATGCTTAACCCCGCGGCAGATTCATAAATTAAATTCCTCAAATAAATATATATATATATATTGGTAAATGGAGAATTTTCGAGACAAATTTGAAGACTTGTTGTTGATGTTTGCCTAGCAACAATTAGGGGAAGGAGCCATCATTTAGGTAAACACTTTATAAACAGTTTATTGTTAATTTTTTTGAGGTTTTTTTTTTATAAAGAAATTTGAGCTTCGAAAGTAGCTTTGAAAAACGTTAATTAAGGGGTTTAAAAAAGTCCTTAAAAATGGTTTTTAAAATAAGAAAAACTTAAAGAAATTATTTCCAGTTATTCCATCAATTTTCTAGTTAGCCTTGTTATTATTTTCTTGGCATGGCTTACATTTCTTGTGGCATTAAAAATTAAATATTTCCTTTCAATTTCGCTAAGCCATCTATTCAATTTGCTTGCCATAAATTCCGGGTTCCAAGGACTTGTGTCTATTCTGGGATAAATCTAGCTCACTGCCATGGTTGTTATTTTATTTTGTCCATTTTTTTTTTTTTTTTTGGCAAGGAAGCTGCTGGAAATTGTTTTGAGGGAGAGGGTCCTAATAATAATGACAGGACAAGCAGGATGAGGAAGAAGGAGGAGGAGCCTCAGCTGTGGCTGAGTCATAGACAAGCCATTAACTTGCTTCTCTTGTCCTGCTTTTTGTAGTTTTTCCACGAAGAGAGTGTCCTTGGTGAGCAGCTGCTTTTCCAGCTGCGACGGACAAAGCTTAATCGACTTTGCCGACATTAAATGCGTGCGGTTAGCCAAGCCCAAAAAACTTGCCAACGGAAAATGGCGTGAAAAACAGTTTCCTCCAGCAGTAGGAGGAGGAAAGCAAGTAGAAGGAGCAACAGCAGCAGCCAGGACATCCCTCTGCCACACTCTCTGTTGTATTATTTATGCCCATAAAAATATTATTGCCATTTTTTCGCATTTGGATTTCTCCTTTAGCTTTCTTCTCCTCAGGGTGAGGGGGGGAGAGCTGCCATTTTCTGTGGACGTCATGCAGGAAAAACCACCCGAGCAGCAAGCAGCAACACGACGTCTTGTCAAATGTCAGGCGTGAAGTGTTTGTTGATGCGCCGCCAGCCTTGCGGGGGATTGACTCAGAGGCGGAGTCCTTTGAGGGGGGGATATGAGTCCTTTTGCGGTAGTAGAAGAAAGAGGAAAGGGGCTGAAAAGCGCCGGAAATGCTGCGTAATTGGACCCATATGCTCAGGAATGCCATCGAGCCGGAGCCGTAGCTGGTGGCTTGAAATGGAAATGGATATGGCCACATCTTGGGTAGTTTCGGTGGTTCGACTTTAATGGTGGTGACAGAACGGGGGGGGAACCTGCCGCTGTGCCCATCAAATGCCAGATTAGTCAGGCGACACACACACACACACAAACACACTCTGTGTCTCCACAGGACAAAAAAGGGTTTCTCAAGAGCCACAAAAAAAAAGAAAAGGAGAAAAGCTAGTCAAGAAAGGGATTCTTCCGATTCCTGCTGGAAATCCAATTTATTTGGCTTACTTTCTGAGGCTACTGGTTGTGGTTTTGCTCAGGCAATTGCCTCTATAGCAGAATTCCCTGCTGGCAAAGTGGGAAAATTATAAAATGTTTGCAATGCAGTGGTAAAAGTGTGGTTGGGAAGCATAATTTAGCAAAATAGTGAGGTTAGGCTCATGAATTTTAGTAAAATGTGAGGTTTGGTTGATTAATTTCAAGAAAAAGTGAGGTTAAGTAAATAAATCTAGCGAAAAAGTGAGGTTAGGTTGATGAAATCAGTGAATAAGTGAGGTTAGGTTGATGAATCTAGTGGATAAGTGAGGTTAGGTTGATTAATTTCAAGAAAAAGTGAGGTTAGGCTGATGAAATCAGTAAATAAGTGAGGTTAGGATGATAAATCTAGCGGATAAGTGAGGTTAAGCTTAGAAACTCATCGAATAAGTGAGGTTAGGGTAATGTTTTTGGAGAATACGTGAGGTTAAGTTGATCAATTCAACGAGAAAAATGAGAATTTAGCGAAAAAAAATGGGGTTAGATAGCTAAAAACCAAAGCAAAAGTGAGGCTTGTAAGGTCAGAACCCTAAAAAAAATTAAATTTGGCTAAAAACAAAAAACAAATGGGTAAGGGTTACTGTATCCAATTGTGAATTGAAGAAAATTGAGGTTAAGTTAACTCAGGCTTCAGTTTTAAACAGAAGTAAATAGATTGAAATGAAAATAAAATTCTTTTAAGAATTAAATTATTAAAAAATTCAAAAATTCTTAGTCAAAAGAGAGTAAGTTTTCCATGTAAGGCGTGCACTTAATAGCCACAGCAAAGGACCATCAAATTTTATGGCTAGCCATTAGAAATCCACAACGAAAACATGGATTTTTTTTGCTTTCAAAGCAACCGGCATACAAATCAAATTTGGTCAATTGCTGGTTACTAAAAACAAAAAAAACTGATGGCATAACCATAAATACTGGTCAGATTGGAAGGGAGTCCCGATTAGATAATAATCCTCAATGCCCCACGGATAACCCACCAAAATCCACCCAGTCTGCAGTCCGCCAAAGTTTTTGATTGCATTTTGAGGTTGGCTAACTGGAGCGACTGTACAATTTCCGATTCGTAATGGAATCAGACTTGAACTGGGACTCGTTCTCTCTGTTGCCCCGTCTCGGTCTCAATTATTGCCACTGGCCAATGGGCAATTCATTTGGACCGCCACGTAATGCCCATTTAAACAACATTCCATGGGGGAGTCGGGGGTGCTGGGGAATAATGGTTGGAAATATTCGCAAATAAAGTGGCGATTGGATATTACAGCTTTCCGGTCACTGCATTTCTGCAAAGTTCACAAAACTACAACCAGGGCGGGGGCGGGTGGCTCCTCTTCGTTCTGCTCCTCCTTCTCCATCTCCTCCATCTCCTCCTCCTTCTCCTCCTCCTTCTCATTCTGCTCCCACAAGCAGAACAATTTCCAATGTTCGCTCAACTGTGGTGGCAACGAAAGGAGCCCAGGAGTCCTGGACTGCGAATGCGGACAGGAAACAGGAAGTTGGCTTCGCTTTGCACTGTGCCAACAAAACGATAGGTGGTGAGAGGGGTACAAAAAAAAAGGGGGGAATAAAAAAAAGAAAAGGCCGCCGCACATTCGGCAACATGTGTAGTATTTAAAACTCAACCGGCCTTGGTCAGCGGCCACAAATGAATTTATTTATTTTACGGTTTCACTTTGCTGTACTGACATGCTCTCGCTGAAGGTATATAAGTTTAAGGGAATGGAAAATCTTTAAAATAGATACAAATGTATAATAAATATATTTTAATTTGATATATAATAAATACTTTTTAATATAATAAATATTTTAATTTAATTTAAAGACTCAGAAATATTAAGGATCTATAAAACTATAACTAATTTATGTAAAGGGTTTATCATTTATATAAATTATATTTTCTTTAAAATTTTATAAACATTATGAAATTATGCTAATTTAATGTAAGTTCTATATTTTAACAAATAAGTAGGGTTAGGTTGAATATTCAAGGGACTAAATGAGGTTAGGTTAAACATTTTTGGGCTTAAATGAGGCTACGTTTATAAACAAAGTAATTAAGTGAGTTTGAGTTGCAAATTCCAGCATTTAAGTTGGGTTAAGTCCGATATTTTATCAAAAAAGTGAGGTTAGATGGGGTTATGTAGAGAGTAAATGAGGTTAGGTTTATGAATCAAGCAAATAACTGAGGTTAAGTTGAATATTTCAGCGACTAAGTGAGGTTAAGTTTGATAATTCAACTGAATAAATATAATTAGGCTGCAAATATCTGAAACAGCGTCTAAATTAAATTAAATTCTTTTAATAAAATTTAAATTAATTATAATTATTATACAAATTGAAACCAAATAAATATATATTTTATATTTTAAATAATTCAAATTATTATAAACATTAAAGCAAATAAATATATTTAATATTTTTAATAATTCAAATTATTATAAAAATGTAAACCAAAGAAACATATGTTTATTATTTTTTTAACATTTCATTGTAAACTCTACAATACTTGCCAGAAAGAGCATTAATAATTCGCTCTCTTTGAATGCTTCTCTCCAATTTTTTTCCCTGATTTTTTTGTGATTTTCATTACATTTGGCCAAACAATTTATGTGGCCCAAAGGGGTGGTCGTTGTCACTTGGGCGATTGGGCGCTTTGGGTGGTGCAGCCGTGATCTTGTGCCACCCTTGACTCGGCGGCTGGCGGAGTCAACTCTCGACTGGTTCGAGTGGTGCGGCGACATTGAAATTTATAGACCTCCAGACTCCCATGCTCCTCCATAGAACAGGCCGCCGCCACCGTTGGGCCTTTTCGGTGGGCCTGTCAGGTGGTGTGGTGTGTTGTGGTGTGCGTTTCAAGTGGTGCAGGCATAGATACATCTGTGCCTGCAGATACAGCTACACAGCAGATACATCTGTGCCTGCTGATTCACATTCAGAGTGCGTCAACTGTCTGGGCCGCTTAAAAATATTTACAAAAAAAATACACAACACATAAAACCAAACAAAAACAGCAGAAAAACAGAAACACATCGAAGCACACCAAAAAATATTTAATTAAAATTTATGTGCAACCCCGTAGAGCATCCCCGCGCCGCCCCAGTCACCCCTCCTAGGAAGCACCCTTAAATCCCCTGGAAAGCCTAGCCAAAACCCCCCCTGAACCCCTGAACCCCCGTAAAAGCCCCAGCAGGTGACGGCAACAGTCGAGGGAACGCTTTGACGATGACACCCCTCAGCGACCTCCCTCAACTTTGGCCCGCAGATTCCAGCCGGGAGCACAGGGAGCACTTGAAAGTTTGCTTTTTGCCGTTTTCCAAACGGCACTGGGAGGATTTTCTGGAGGGTTTTTTTAAAGGATTTTGAGGAATATTTGAATTTAAAATGGGAAAAAAGAGTTTCTGGGGAAGTTTTAGGAATATTTAAATTTACGATTATAAAAAGAAGAAGAAGCTTTAAATTTCTAGTAATTCAATGAAAAACTTAGACTTTGGTTTTGGCAAAAGAAATTAATATTTAGATACTGAAAGCAGTTTCTAAGTATTTAGCATATTGGAGCTTTTGTTAAAAATATTTTAGATATTCCATAAAATATCGTATATATTTTTAAAATATTTCAAAATCAATTTTCAATGTTTGCTTTACATTTTTCATAACTTTAAAGAACAATTTTTCCATTAACTGCGTTTGTTTGTTAAAGTTATATGTGAGCTAAGGAATAGTTGGGCTTAAATAAAATTATATGTACATTTTCAATTTAAATAAAAATATTCCAAAAGAATTTATAAATTGTATAAGTTCTCTAAAATCAAAATCAACTTTTCCAGAGTGTTTTTATTTATTTTTGTTAACTTTTTAAACATTTTTCTCAGTCTAAACCTGTAGAAAGTTAAACTTAAGCTTCAGTTATGGTTATTTCATTTTATTCACTTTAAAAAATAAAAAAACCCTTTATAATTTCTTCATTTAAAATTATGTAAATAATTAAAATAAGTACTATAAAATACAAGTGAATTTATAGTTAGTATTGTAATACTTCAATTTTATTTTCTACAATATTTTCCTAATTTTTTTACTTGAATTCTATTTTCAAAAATATTTTCTTAGTTTTTTTACTTGAATTTTTTTTTTCTACAATATTCTTAATTTTTTTACTTTAATTTTATTCTAAAAGATTTTCTTCATTTTGTATACTTTAATTCTAGTTTTCTAAAATATTTTCTTAATTTTTGTTGCTTGAAATCTATTTTATAAAATATTTTCTTATTTTTTTTTTTACTTGAATTTTTCTTTTTCTACAATATTTTCTTCCTTTTTTTTGTGATTTCTATTTTCTAAAATATTTTCTTAAGTTTTGTACTTGAATTCTAATTTCTACAATATTTTCTTGATTGTTTTTACTTGAATTCTTTTTTCTACAATATTTTCTTAAGTTTTGTACTTGAAATCTATTTTCCAAAATATTTTCTTAGTTACTTTTAATTGAATTCTATTTTCTAAAATACTTACTTAATTTTTAAAATATTTTTTTTCAAGTGCACTCTCCTGTCTCCTGCTCCCAAATGTCCCATTGACGAGACCTTGTCGGCCATTTTTAATGGTTCCGCTTGCGAGGGATTCTGTGAAGGTTTCACGAGGGGGGGGGGGGGGGGTTTCGAGGGGGGAGATTGCTGCTGCAGCAGCGGAAAAAATTAAAAATATTTTGCATACTTTACCGGGGCATATGCTTGGGCCGAAGAAGAGCTATTAAAAAGTTTTCCAACATAATGAGGGGGGAAAGGCGGGCGACTGCCCCTGTTTGGAGTGTGTTTACCTATGTGTTATTTACCTGTGTGTGTGTGTGTGTGTGTATTTGTAAACAAAAGTTCGTCCAGTCGGAAGTCGGAAATTTACCTGTAATCGGGCAAACGCATTAACCAAACAAATCAATTGAGCATTAAAGGCCAAAAGGGCAATCAAGGGAGAGTTAGCCCTGTGTTATTCGTTTCGTAATTGGTAATTGAAAGTGGCCCGTACGGTGGGAACTTGATGGGATGCCTCCCCTTACCCTTCGACTTACCCAGCTAATCAATCAATCAATCGACGACGACGACGAACAGCTAGATGGATCGATTAATCAATCAATCAATCGCAAAGGTCAAAGTGTGTGCTCTCCTCCAGCGCCACCGCATGGATGTGCCAATTAGCGAAGCTAAACATCTGGATTAGGGCTTAACGGTTATCCAGGACTGACAGCCAGGGATTAACTGTCACTGATAAGGGAAATATATATATGGAAATAACAAGGAAAGGTTACGACCTTCCAAATGTCAATTTAAATCAATTAAAATCGAGCGACTCTTGGAGTTAATAGACAGTAAACAGGCTTTACTTGTAGATTAATTAATGATTTATAGATTCAGTTACCTCCCTAAACAGGTCACTAGTTACCTGAAGCATAAGCCCCTTCCCTGAACTCATAACTGGACAACATTTACCCAACTGACAGTCTTTAGAAAAGCCCCAGCGAGGTCATAACTGAAAGAGGTAACCAATGAAAGGGCCTCTGCCTCCTCACCTGTCGGTGTCATTTTAATAAAAAATCAAAGCCAACACGTTACAGAGACTATATATAGATAGACAGAATATAGAGAGAGGCCACGAGAATGCACAAAGATTTTCTGTTTGTGGCATTGCAATCTCCGCCGCAATATGCCAGGAGGAGCAGAAGCCGAAGCCATCATCATTTCCTGCCCGGCCAAAATGTGTCACACAAAAGGCAGGCAGTCAGCCAGCCAGCTAGCCAGTCAGCCTTTAGAGACAAGGGCAACATGTGGCAGCGGTATGCCGCCAGGTTGCCAGGTTGCCAGGTTGCCAGGACATTGGAAGCGGGCGCAGTGCCAAAGTGCCTGCGGTTATGCGCACTCGCAAAAATATAAAAGGCGACACCGCAAACTTGCTGGCAAACCTTGGAGCAACGTTGCTGCTGCAAGACTCAACATTAATGCCGCCTTTAAAATTTATGATATTTACTCAACCAGACAGCGGACACAAAACCGGAGACTGAAACGACGACAGAGGCAATGAGCCGGTTACAGGACTTGGTTTCTTGGTCCTTAGTGGGTGTGCATTTTGCATTCCGCAATTTGGCTCAAAGAGCCCTGTGCCAAAGTGGCAATCACGACGATGGCCTGGCCAATGAGTCATCGGTTGGGTTGGAAAGGGGTTTGCTGGGAGGGGGGAGAGGGATTTGGCATAGAGTTTGAGATGTTGCCAGCAGCTGGTTATCCTCCACTTGACTCAGTTTGAGGCATTCGATATTGTGTCACATGTGTGGCTATAACATGGCGTTCTATTTCAAATGGGAGGGACTTAGAAGGGGTCATTGAATTACCAAATTAACCTGATGGTTAAATGTTCAGTGATAGTATTGATAATTTAAAACGAATTCAATGCCTGATTTAACAGTGTTGAAATGCGGTATTTATCACGTTTTTTGTAGTACTTTTAGTGTTGTATAAGTCATGTTAAGATGCCTAAAACCCAATAAAAAGATGAGGTTTTAAGGAATTTATAAAGGCATTTTTCTTGTTTTTTTAACAATTTTAATTTCTGGTTTAATAGTGTTGATAAAGAACATTTCTTACAATTTCTACAATAATACCAGTTTTATTTATACCGTTCTAATATGTTTAGAGACAATATATAGGTTGTTGTGATCTTATAGAACTTATAGATATATTTTGAGAGGTGTTTATTTAATTTCTTTATAATAAATTCAATTCCTTATTTAATAGGATAGAAAAGCCATATTTATCATGTTTTCTGCAGTGTTTTTTTAGTGTTGTAAAAGTCATGTTAAGATGGTTAGAATTGATTTAAAGGTTGTTGTCATATTATAAAACGCATAAGATATCTACTTACTTATATTTTTAAGGTATTTCTTCTCGTTTTTAAAAACAAATTCATTTTCTTATTTAACAGTATTGATAAGAGATGTTTATTACGTTTTTTGTAAAACTTGCAGTGTTGCAAAAGCCATTTTAAAAAAACTTAAAGTTTTGAAATGTATTTCAATTTGTTAAGCTTCTTCCCAATTTGTTCAGAATTTCCAAAATTTGTAAATACAAGCATTGTTTTTTTTGTGTTTGCTTATATATAAAAACCAATATTCTCCACTCACGACTCACCCATGTCAGGCGGTGTTAACACCACACCTGGAGGTCAGACATCCTTCGCATCCTCCTTTTCAATTTGGCATCTTGGCCCCGGGACACGAGACAACATCTGTGCACAAATGCTGGCCATAGTTTACCTTTCATCCAGTTTTAGTTTGCTGTCCAGCATTCAAGTCTGCTCCTAGCTGGATTCCTAACCATTTCAGTACGCTTCGTGGCGCTCGGTTGTCAACACCTGAGACGCGCTTCAGCTTCCTGTCCAGACTTGGGATACTTTTTTTTATTTTTTTTGTAATTTCCTTAAGTGTTGTCGTCTCTCCAAGAGGCTGTGGGAAGAGTGAAATTATTAGCAACATGTTCTGTCGTCGCTGTCGGATTGATTTCAACATGGATGCGCCCATGGTGGCGTGCTCCTGTCGTTGTTACTGCCACAGCCGCCGCTGCGTCGATGTCCCCTGGGAGTCCGTTCTGGAGTGGCGCTGTCGCACTTGTCGTCAACTTTATTGCCTGCAATTGAATTTCCAGGTAGCTAGCGAAAGTAGATGCAGGCTTGGCTGCCCTGGAAAGTTTTTAAGGATTTTACCTAGTCGCGTGTGACCTTGAGAAGGAGGCAATGCCATTAAGTTTGGATTTTAGATTGTTTGGGGGGAGATTATAGATGATATTTAAAGGTTATAAACTTAATTAGTTTTAGGTGTAAAAGAAATGGGTGTTAGCATAATTAAGTGTTGCTTAAGGTTCTTTTTAACCTAAGCCGATTTAAATAAAAACTGTATTTTATACAGTGTTGGTTAAGGTTTAGTGAATTTTTTCATGCAAATATTAAAAAAAAAATAATTTATCAAAGCCATGTGTAGCAAAGAACTCTTAAGAGTGATGTTCAACACTGAAAACTTATCATAAA
This sequence comes from Drosophila seguyi, assembly GCA_008042675.1. Classification (NCBI taxonomy): domain Eukaryota; kingdom Metazoa; phylum Arthropoda; class Insecta; order Diptera; family Drosophilidae; genus Drosophila; species Drosophila seguyi. The sequence continues at coordinate 28,270 of VNJU01000347.1, forward strand.
AGTCTCTTATTGAGAGTATTAAGTTGTTCAACACTGAATACTATTCATAAAAGTCTCTTATTGAGAGTATAAAGTTCTAGTTTAACAAATCTAGTGCTGGTAAATACCCAGTGTTGATTAAGTCTAATTGAAACGCTCTTTGAGTGCCTAAATGTGGCAACTTTATTTATTTTAAATCATAGAGAACTCTATACCTTAAACTTTCGTTTATATATATATTTCCCTGTCTTCCTAGCACTATATATACCCTATTTTTGTAATATAAAACAAAGGTAAAGCGAAGCTCTCAAGGACTCTACGAAAACCCAAGCCAAGAGGGATTAATTTCGCATTGCAATTAGTGCCGTAAATGTGGGGAATTTCTGGGAATATATATATATATATATATCCTTGTAAAATAACCGAAATAAGTTTAGCTTAAGCCGGTAATTTGTTGTCCGCTTTAATCTCTCTCTTACTCTCTCTCTCTCTCTCTCTGTCGATGCTCGTTTCCATCAGCTGCTAAGCTGGTGCTCTCGTCCCTCTTTTTTTTTATTCTCCACTTAACGTTAATTGCAATACTCAAGACTTTTCCTTTAGTATCAAAACAGCAGCAGCAACAATGCTTTGTGCACTTTTGCATCATCTGGACTCGCACCTGTGCTGGGAAAATGTTCTGGGGAAAATGGGTGGCGGGGAGGGGAAAAAACAAAAGAAACAAATTCTCCAGCAGCTGGGAACGGCATCGTCGCCATTTTTAATTGTAACTGTAATTTAGCCATTGTTGTACACTTTTGATGACGCAGACAAGAGTCTGCTTTGGGCCCAAAAAAAAAAAAGAAGACAGTGGGGGTTTTTTAGGGAGGTTTTCGAGGGGGGGTTTTTAGGGGGGGCTTTAGGGGAGCTTGCAGGATTTTTTAGAGGGGTTTTCAGGGAGGTTTTCAGGGGGTTTTCAGAGGCGTTTTCAGGGGGATTTCAGGGGGTTTTTCAGGAGGCTTTTTAGAGGAGATTTGAGGGGGTTTTTCTGCGAGGTTTTCAGGGGGGTTTTCAGAGAGGACTTTCTCTAGTGAATGAGAAGGCGGCGTGGCACACTTGAGTCGCACGTGTCGTCGTCGTGGCGTTCGTTATTGTTTTTCTTTTTTGCTTTTTTTTTGCATACTCAGTTCAAGGGTATGCAAGCTGGGCATGTAAATTTATTTTGAGCTTCTAAAAAAGCCCAGCAATTGATCTATTTATAAACCTCAGGTCACAATATGTGTGTGGGATCTTTGGAGAGAAATCTATAAACAAAAAGAAATTTATTGGAATAGTTTTCTTTGAAAATTTGTAATTTATTAGAATTTATAAACCTGAAAAAGGTTTTGAATTTTGTAATAAAAATAGGAAATTTGTAATAAGATTAGGTTTAGAAAGGGATTTGGGATATTCTGTAATAAAATTCAAATGTTCTTTTTTTTTATTTATTTATCAAGAGCTAACAATAAATTTAAATTAAAAGCTAGCGGATGTGTGAGAGCTATGACTGGAGAGGTCTTCAGCTAAAAGTCAAATGTATTCATTAAAGATAATTGTATTTAAGTTTATTTAAAGATAATTGTTTAAAATCCAGCAAATGTCTAAGCGTTATGCATCTTTTACATTATTAGGTCTTTGTGTAAAAAAGTATACAAAAAAAGATTTAATACTTAAAAAAGCATTGAAAATTTATATATGTTATATTTTATATCTTATATATTATATATTATATATTATATATTATATATTATATATTATATATTATATATTATATATTATATATTATATATAATATATTATATTTTTAAACTTCTCAATTAATTGAAAGAAATCCCAACTAATTCTAATTATTATTTATAATTATTTCCCTTTTCAGATTGCCATCTGTGATGATTACAGCCTGCCCGTAGACTTTGTTAAAAAACGACCGTCCAGCTTCGATCCGTGCCTGGCGGAGGCGATACCAGCGAATCCCGAGCACTGGATAGCCCCCAGTCCGCAAGCCGAGTTTGTAAGTCCAAAAACAAAAAAAAAAAACCCATCTATTTACCTATTATCTGCAGCTACACACAGGGTCCTGTCGCTCATCGTTAAGTGGGGCAAGTGGGGCAAGTGGGGGGCAGGATTCAGGATAGGGATTGCGAGTGGGTGGCAGCAGGCAGGGCTGACTTCCGAGGCAATTAACTGCTCTGGACAGCTAATTGATAAACTGCACGCTTCGGCGGATCGAGTGGTTGAGGAGGGAAATTTTTGGGGGGCGGGGAGATGGGTCTCAGCAAGGACTAAAGGACACCAGAGAGAGAGGAAGTGAGAGAGGGAGAGGGAGAGAGAGGCAGAGAGTGAGGCGAAAAGTCACATCAACGTCAGCCGCATCAGCAGTGCGTTAATGAAAAGCCCAAAAGAGGAGAGAGAGAGAGGTCCTGGTACCCATCCTTGGGCTCCTTTCGGCTTATCCTGCAGCGGCAGACGGACAAACAAAGCGTTGCTCAAACAATGCACGGACTATTGGCTAAATATTGCAAAAAATAAGCAAAAAATAAGGGAAAATAAGAAAAAAAATAGGGGAAAATAAGCAAGAAACCAGGGAAAAACAAGGAAAAAAAAAGCAAAAGAATAAGCAAAAAATAAGCAAAAATTCAGGGGAAAAAAAGAAAAAAATAAGCAAAAAATCAGCAAAAAATAAAAACAAAAAAGAGAGACAGAGAGGCACAGAGCCTGTGCAAAAACAAGGGAGAAAACGCAGTCAAAGCCAGGGGAAAAAAAGCGAAAAATAAACGAAAAAATAACAACAAACAAACAACAAACAAACAACAAACAAAGCCCAACTGCCCAGCGGGCGGTGGCTGACCATAAAAAATGGTCATAGATCGAAAAAACAGCGAGAACAATAATGTTGTCCAACTAACGGTTTTATAGCCAAAATTGTTAGAAGTTTTCTTTGAATGTTAAAATTAAATTTGTTAGTTAAATATTCTAGTAATATTTAAAAATTATTATGAGTTAATAGGACATACATTTAGTGTTTTTTAAATATTTTTTAGATAAAGGTTTTTAGAATTTTTATAATTTCCTATTAACTTGGTATGTTTTTAACATTTTTAAATAACTATTTACGAGGTATTTTTAACAGTTATAAATAAATATAAGAACCTACAACGTATTGTAGGATTGTATATATTTATGTAAAATAATTTACAATTTAAAAAATTCGTATATATTCTTCTAAAAAAATTTACAATTTAAAAAATTCGTATATATTTTTCTAAAAAATTTACAATTTAATAAATGCGTATATATTTTCAAAAAAAATAATTTACAATTTAAAAAATTCGTATATATTCTTTATAAAAAATTTACAATTTAAAAAATTCATATATATTTAAAAAAGAATTATTTACAATTTAAAAACTTCGTATATATTTTTCTAAAAAAACTTACAATTTAAAAAATTTGTATTTAAAAAAAAAAAAATTACAATTTAAAAAATTCGTATATATTCTTGTAAAAAAATGTACAATTTAAAAAATTTGCATATATTCTTTCAAAAAAAAAATGTACAATTTAAAAAATTCGTACATATTCTTAAAAAAAATGTACAATCAAAAAAATTCGTATATATTCTTGTAAAAAAATTACAATTTATAAAATTTGTATATATTCTTCATACAAAATTTATAATTTTAAAAATTCATATATATTTTCAAAAAAAAATTATTTACAATTAAAAAATTTGTATACATTCTTCTAAAAAAAATAAGAAAATTCGTATATATTCTTCTAATATAATTTACAATTTTAAAAAATTCGCATATATTTTTAAACAAAATAATTTACAATTTAAATAATTCGTGTATATTTAAAAAAAAAATAATTTACAATAAAAAAAATTCGTATATATGTATTCTTGTAAAAAAATTACAATTTATAAAATTCGTATATATTCTTCATAAAAAATTTACAATTTAAAAAATTAGTGTATATTCTTCTAAAAAATTTACAATTTAAAAAATTCGTCTAAATTCTTCTAAAAAAAAATTCTTATATATCCTTGTAAAAAAATTACAATTTATAAAAATTCGTATATATTCTTGTACACAAATTTACAATTTAAAAAATTTTTATATATCATTTTTAAAATAACTGAGATAAGTTAAGTTTAAGACGGCATTTTTATTTATTTACCATTATTATTTTAACCTTCAATCTCTAGCTGCTTCCCTTAGCTATTTTTTATTGAATTTTCTCTCCTATTTTTTCCTTGCCATCTCTGAGGTCAAAAGATATGGCCAGAGATAACCTCGGGCTGCAGCGGCAAATGCGCCGCCGTGCCACAAATCAAATGCGGCCCCGAAACCAAATAATCTTTGAGCCACATTCCGGGACCCTCTCGACCTCGGGCCTCCTCCCGGAAAATGTCCTCGGGGTGTCCTCGCTCTCCCCTCTCTACCTCTCTCTATATCCTTTTTTCTCTCTGGTTTTTTATGGCCCCCTTACGGAAATATTTGGTGTTCGCTTTTCCTTGCATATTGCCACTAAAAATGAAAACGAAAGCCGCCGCATCAGGCGGCACACAAAATATAATAAAAAATAACACACACACACAGGGGGCAAGAAGGAGTCGGAGCAGGAGTCGGGGGCAGGAGCCAAGAGAATTCGCATCCTGCCACTTGAAATTCATTTTATTGAGATTTGTTTAGCCTCGAAGAGAAATGCGATTTGCCGCTGCCAGGAGCAGATCCCAAAATGCCAAATAAAATACGATTTGCGGCAAGGACCTTTGAGGAGATTGATAAAAGCAAGAAATCAGTGGCAAGGACTCAATGCCAAGGCAGCAGGCAGAGTAAATAATCAAATTGTTGTCTCTCCATCAACAATTTATGTAAATATTAGCTCATAGCTAATAATAAATAACATTAGTAATTTAGGCCTTATCCTTGCAACGAGTCCTGTTAATTATTAAATCAGTTTTTTTTTTTAAAAAGGTCCTGTGTCCAGTGTTGCCAAGATAATGGGGTTGCAAATGAACGCAAATTCATGCCGCAAATGGCCAAAAGCGATAACGTTTAGCGCCTTTTCCTGTTTGGCTTTTCACTGTCGCTTTTCCTTGCCCATGTGTGTGTGTGTGCGTGTACGTGTGCCTCCCCCCTCACAATTATTAATGTAATTTTATCTCATGACTTTTGTTTGGCATCACAGAGGCGTAGGGCAGGCGGTGAGCGAGGGGGGGACGTTGGGGATTGGCAATAGACGCGTGTCCATGTGATGATGCCATAACAGCTTATGCATGTGTGTGTGTGGGGGGGGGGAGTGTGTGGCGCGTGTGTGTGTTGGCCATTGTTGTTTTTTTGTGCCCGCTTTTTCTCCCGTTATTTTTTTGTTTTTCTCGGTGGCAACTCACGTTTTAATGGAAACAAGCAAAGGCGACTTTATTTAAAACAGTGATGGCAGTGCTTTCTTTATATATATATTTTATAAAATACTTTATTCTTATTCAATTAATAAATTAAATAAATTATTCAATTAAATTTGAATTGAATAATAAAAAAACATGCTATGAAATAAATAAATTTTCTTTCTCAATAAAATATTAAATAAAAAAATTAAACATATGATTCAATCAAATTTTATTGATATATTTTAAATATAGCTAACTTATTTAATATTATATAAAGTACTTTATAAAATATAATATTAAATAAATTAGCTATATTGAATATATCAATTAAAATTTGATTGGTTCATTTGTTTAATTTATTTATTGATAATTTTATTGAGAAAGAATATGTTTTTAATTCATAGCTTGTTTTAATTAGATATTTGTTGCTTTTTCGTTTTTAAATATATATATTTTTTATAACGTTTTGTTGAAAAAACTATTTCAATTATTATTATTTTTTTATTATTATTATTATTTTTTTTTTTATTTTAAAATTTTATTGAACAAAATATTTCATGTTTTTTTTAATTTTTATTTTAACATTTTATGAAATAAAAAATATTACATTTATTTTTTATTTTTGTTTCACAAACTTAAATATAATATATATTTCTTTTTTTTCAATAAAACATTAATACAAAAAATTAAATAATTAAATTCCACTCAATTTCATATAAATGTATTAATTTAATTTTTTTATTAAAAAAGAAAGAAATTTATGGTTTAAATATCATATTTTTGTAGAACTCTTTGGTTATATTTATTAAAAAATTGCTTTGTTTTTAAAAGAATGCTTAACAGTAACAACAAAAAATATTCAAGCTTTCATTAAGCAATTTTGTAGCTTCTTTTGGATCCTTATTTTAATTAAACTTGTACAATTTTTACAGTAAATATAATATTTTTTAAGAAAAAAATGTTGCATTTTGTATTAAGTAATAGAATAAATTTTAAAATAAATTTAAAATATTGTTTTTGTACAGTTATATTTAAGTAATATTTTTTCTTTCTTCTTTACTTATTTATTTATCTTTCCTAATATATTTTTATATTTCTTTATGGCCACAAAATTTCAAAAATATTCCCTGAAACTCTTCAGTATTTGAAAACTTTTTATAAATAAAATGAGCACCAGCAGCACTTCTTGATATGTGGAACGTCTGGCTCTGAAGTTTGCTGTGGCTTTGTAAAATATAAAATAATAAAAAACAGAAGCAGGAGGGGTTGAAAAATTTCGTTTGGCTTGTACATTTGTTGCTATTACTCTCCACGGAGTAATATTCAGCGATAACTCAGCGGAGCAGCAACAAAGGACACGTTTATTTCCATGTGCGTGTGCGTGTGCGTGTGCCTCTTTTTTTTTGTTTATTTCAATAACTTGGCTTTACACAAACTCGGAAAAACAAAAAATAAAAAAGAGGAGCAGAGTGGCAGAGAGACAGCTTCAGCTTCAGCTTAGAATATCACTCATACGTCGCGTTGTCAGTGCCTCAGGCATTGCATTTCACGATTAAATACTTTTCTCTTTATTAAAATCCGAAAATTTATAGCCAGCACAGCTTTAACCCCGATATACACTCGACTTTTTTAGATTTTTCTCCACTCTCATTGGGTTTTTTGCAGTTCGAGGAATCCTTAACGATTAGGGAGACTTCAGTTAGTCATCATCCATCGACATCAGACAATGGAAATGCCAAGGATGTGAGCTAGACAGACAGACAGACAGGACTCTCTCTCTGTCTCCTCTAGAAACTCCACTTTTTCCATTAAAGTTGGCATAAAAATCACGTTGCTGCGGCAACAGGCAGACGAGTGGAGTTGGAGTCACTGGAAGCCCAACAGTTTTCATTATCCTTGAAACACAGCTCCCACAGCAGGAGCAGACTGATTTGTGAAGGCAATCGTGCATGAGGAGAGGACATACTGTACGCTCCATGAGCACATGCCATACATGAGCCTCGTAGTCGTAGTCGTTGTCTGCTTATATCGTTTTGTTGATAATCAAAGGCAAATATTTAAACAGCAAAATGTGGAAGCCCCTTGGCCCCGCTTTTATTATCAATGCCTGTCCTGGTTACGTCCTGGATACAACAGCCAGGGGAGGGGGTTCCCCTTTTTATGAATGAGAGCTGGGAGCAACGCTTAGAGATGTTTTTTTAAATAAACAGGATACCTCGATATATATCGATTAGGGAATATAAAGTTTTAGTTATAATGTAAGAGTTAATATTTATTTATTTTTTTGTATGAATCATGGCATTTTAGGGTACTTAAAGATACAACTGAATTTAAAATCTTTGGAGATTTTAATATATAAAATCTGGTTCAATATATATCGATATATAATTTAAATATTTATTTACTTGTTCTAACAATATTTGCACTTTTTATTACAATTTTCACATACATTTGCCGCTTAAGGAAAGAGATGAATTTTAGATTTCATATTAATATTATTTATTTATTTATTATTTATTATTTTATTTATTATCACATAAATTTTTAGTATCTATCGATTGATATATATCGATTTATTATTATTAAGCCAGTTAATATTTACTGGCATTTTTTATACATAATTTCTACTCAGTGCTTTATCATCACATTATTCCAGCATCAATTTATAGCTGAATTTATAATGTTTAAAAATTGTTCCCAACAAAAATAATATTTTCATATACATCGATATATAATATAAACTAAAACTAATTATTATAATTAATTTGTACTTGCTTTTCCTACAAATGCTTGCATTTAAAATTAAAATCATCTTTAGAGCTTTTAATATTAAGAAAAACTTTCCTTGTTCATATAAAATATTCCATACAATTTTAAACCTTATTTGATTCTTTCTATATATCGATAAGTGCCACCTTCTCTAAGTTTAAAATTAAAAACGCACTTTTTCATAGGACCCTGGGGAAGCCCCCCTTGGCACTCACTTCTCTCTTAATTTATGAGTTTCAATTAAAAATGTTTTGCTGGAAACCCTGCGGCCAAGTTGTCTCCGTGGCCAAACATCAATTTCCGTTAGCATAGATATAGCCTCACTCCCAATTCCATCTTCCATCTCCCATTTCCATCTCCATCCTGTGCCAGCTTATCCAGCGAGATATCCGAGTTCGAAGTGGACATGGGCCGTGTAAACGGAAATTTATGTTTAACATAATGGCCGGGAGCCGGGGAATCCCGCCAGCCAGTGCACCGGGGGGGGTTATATGTATATATATATAGACAGAGGCAGGACCTCATAATTTGCACACATTAGGATCCTGTTAGTGCCACCGATGTTGCAGTTCCGTAATGTCCAGCTATTTGTCAAGTCCAACATGGCCGGGAAATGGTGGGAGAGCCGACCGGCTCTCCGGTCATCGGATATTGTGATTGACATGGGGGTCTTGTGTTGTTAGGAGAGGTGGCAGGGGGGAGTAGAGCTGAGAGAGGTGGGGGTGGAGGCTAGGAGGGGGAGAGGCTGGGAGGGGGCTTTGAATGAAGACCATCCATCAGGCGGAACAGAGGATCTCATGTGTAGTCCTGGCCCATTCGAGGGTAAAACAAGTTCCAGGAAACTAAAAGCTTACATGTTTCCTTTTGTTTTTAGAGCAGAAACTGAGCATTAACTGAAGTAAATTTTAAGTTAAATAAAATAAATTAATTTAAATTAATAAATAATTAAAATAAGTTATAAAAAACTTAAAGCTTACATGTTTTTCTATTTGTTTTTTAGAGCACAATCTGTGCATTAACTGAAGTACATTTCAAATTAAATTAAATAAATTAATTCAAATTAATAAATTTCCTTTGTTTTTAGAGCAGAAACTGAAGTACATTTCAAATTAAATTAAATAAAAAAATTCAAATTAATAAATAATTAAAACAAGTTCTAGGAAACAAGTTTCCTTTTGTTTTTAGAGCAGAAAACTATACTGATTTGTGCATAAATGAATAAAATAAATAAATAAATAAATAAATTACTGGAAATAATAATTAAATTAAATAATTAAAATAAATTAATATAGTTTTTAACAAAAATAATAATACATTTTTGTAAATTGCGTATACGACCCGCTGAACGCCTTGTGCTTAAATATTGCCTACTTTTTGGGGCCTCTTATTGGTGGCGGCTCACAAAAGCCTTGCCTACTTTTTTGGGCCAGTGGCTTAGTAAGGGAAACCCCATTTTTATTTCTTTTTTATACGTTTATACGTTTCAAAGCCTTTAAGTTGGCTGATTATATATTTAAACATATTTATTAGAAACAAAAAAAATTTTTAGAAGTAAAAAAAGTAAGCTGTGATGAAAATATATTTATTACAAATATAAAAAAACTGCTAAGAAGTAAAAAAAGTAAACTGTGGTAAAAATAAATATATTTTAAATATAAAACTTATATATAAATATATATTATAATATATTTATTTTCACCACAGCTTACTTGTTCTACTACTGAAATTTTTTTTTTTATATTTTTAATATATTGAAATATATATATATCTTTTAAAAAAAAGTAGGCTTTGGCGAATCTGTCATGACAAAAGTCTACATCCAACTGAACCTTGCCAACCGTAGCTCAGTCATAATTTCATACCTAACGTTCTACATCAAAAATGAAAAACTAAAAAAAGAAAAAAATATATTAAAATTACACTACAAGTTTACAATTTACAAACAATTGGGAACTAAAAAAGAATTCCCTGAACAGAGTGGCTCTTATCACTTCTTGCGACCTTTCTCATTAACACTTTTTAATACTTTTTAAGACTTAATTTAACACTTAACTTAACAAACTTAACACCTAATTGCGGAATTTAGTGACTTTTTGATTCGCTGTTTACACTTTTTGCAAACTGCACGCTTCCTGCGCAGAATTTTGACTTTGCAAGCGATGCACCTGCGGGATCTTTTTTTATTATAACTCGCCCGGTTGCGTCCAGAATCGGGCTGCTTTCATTACCATTTCCCTGGGTTTTAGGCCACAATGCGTTTTCCGAAAGTCGCGCAAAAAGTAAGAAGAAACCCCACAAAAGCCACAAGTGTTTTTTTTTTTTCAATTAAATTTCAAACGAATTGCAAATTGCAAAGCAAATCAAATTAACAAATGCTAATGCGAGTGCCACACATTTTCGCTTTTTTTTTTATTTTAGGTGCCATTTGGCGAAGCCCAACAAGCGGGACAGCAAGCAACAGCAGCAACAGCAGCAGCTAGTGCCACATCCTCAGCAGCAGCAGCAGCAGCGCAGCCGCCCCCCTCAGCAGCTGCCACTGCAACGGGGATACCAGCAACTAGTGCAACACTGAACCACAACATCAACAACAACAACAACAACGGTAGCGGCAACACGCTTACACAGAGCAACGCACACAACCATCATCATCAGCAGAGCAGCAACAACAATACCTTGCCAGTGGGCGGGGCACAACTGTTGCAACAACAGCAGCAGCAGCAGCTCTTGCAGCAGCGTGCCACACTGCAACATCCGCCGCTGCCCAATAGCAACATCAAGCAGGCATCGGTGAAGCTTATTGAAGGATACTCGGATCCCAAGGATACGCGGAGCCACAAAAAAGTCTACCACAAGAAGGCCAAGAGACGCAGCCAGCCGGGGCACAAGAGGCATCATCAGCAGCAGCAGCAGCAGCAGCAGCAGCACTTGCAGCAACAGCAGCTGCCACAGCAGCAGACATTGCCCACGCTTAGGAGTACGGGGCAGCAGCAGCAGCATTTGCAACAGCAGCAGCAGAGGCACTCCACCTATAACAACAACAACGGCAACTTACGAAGGGACAAACGCAGCAGTCAATATAATTCCGGTAAGTTTATTTAGTTTCTTCTTAATTTTATTTAAATTTATTTAAAATTCATTTCAATTCATTTCCAGTTTCCTTAGTTTTCTTTTAAATTTTATTTAAATTTTATTTAAATTTATTTATAATTAATTTCCAGATTCTTTAGTGTCCTTTTTAATTTTATTTAAATTTATTTATAATTCATTTCAAGTTTCTCTAGTTTTCTTTTTAATTTTATTTAAATTTATTTATAATTCATTTAAAGTTTCCGTAGTTTTCTTTTTAATTTTATTTAAATTTATTTATAATTCATTTACAGTTTCTTTAGTTTCTTTTTAATTTTATTAACTTAATATTTAAAATTCATTTTAAGTTTCTCTAGTTTCTTTTAAATTTTAGTTAAATTTATTTATAATTCATTTAAAGTTTCTTTAGTTGTCTTTTTAATTTTATTTAAATTTATTTATAATTCATTTCAATTTTCTCTAGTTTCTTTTTAACTTTATTTAAATTTATTTATAATTCATTTCACGTTTCCTTAGTTTTTTTTAAATTTTATTTAAATTTATTTATAATTCATTTCCAGTTTTAGTTTTCTTTTAAATTTTATTAACTTATTATTTAATATTCATTTTAAGTTTCTCTAGTTTCTTTTAAATTTTATTTAAATTTATTTAAAATTCATTTAAATTTTCTCTAGTTTCTTTTTAATTTTATTTAAATTCATTTCAATTAATTTCCAGTTTCTTTAGTTTTCTTTTTAATTTTATTTAAATTTATTTATAATTCATTTCCAGTTTTCTTAGTTTTCTTTTTAATTTTATTTAAATTTATTTATAATTCATTTCAAGTTTCTCTAGTTTTCTTTTTAATTTTATTTAAATTTATTTATAATTCATTTCCAGTTTCTTTAGTTTTCTTTTTAATTTTATTTAAATTTATTTATAATTCATTTCCAGTTTCTTTAGTTTTCTTTTAAATTTTATTTAAATTTTATATAAATTTATTTATAATTCATTTCCAGTTTTCTTAGTTTCTTTTAAACTTTATTTAAATTTATTTATAACTCATTTCCAGTTTCTTTAGTTTTATTTTAAATTTTATTTAAATTTATTTATAATTCATTTCCAGTTTCCTTAGTTTCTTTTTAATTTTATTTAAATTTATTTATAATTCATTTCTAGTTTCTTTAGTTTCCTTTTAAATTTATTAACTTATTATTTATAATTAAAATGTTAAATCATTTATCAAAGCCAGGGAATTAGCAATTAGGCCAGGCTCTAGGCCAATCTCTAGACTCCCGGCACAAGTTTTCCTTTTCTAACCAACCGTGAAATGGGGGAAAATGGCAGACACTCGTGATTAGGGCTGCCAGCGGAAAAATGCAGTGGTCATGGCTCCTTGAACGAGAGCAGGAAGGAGTAGCAGGAGGAACAGCAATAGGTTAGATCCTTGGAGGTTGCAGGAGGCGGCGGCGGCGGCCAGCCAAGCGCCAAATAGACTGCGTCAACTCCATTTGCGTTTCAATTGCGGAGCCCCGAGGCGCCGCAGTGTCGTCGCTGCGACTTAATTAGAAACTGTCAGCGACGTCAGCGTCTCGGAGGTTCAGAGGAGAAAGGGGAGGTAAAGAGAAGGAGGTGAAGAAAGAGAAGGAGAAGAATTTAAATAGGAGGAAAAGCAGGAGGAATGGTACAAAGGGTACAAAAAATCAGGAGTATTTTAAGAAATAGCAAAATGAATAGTGTGTTGCACAAATGGATTAATAGTACTATGAAAGGGATGAAAACTAGTATGAAAGTAAGATGAAAAGTAAGATGAAAAGTAAGATGAAAAGTAAGATGAAAACTAAGATGAAAACTAAGAAAAATAGTAAGAATACTAATCAAAAAGGGATTATTTGTAGAATGAATTGTAGGATGAATTGAAGGATGAATAGTAGGACGAATAGGACAAAGAGTAAGACAAATAGGACAAATGGTAGGAAGAATAGTAGGAGAAAAAGGAGAAAAAACAGTAGGATGAATAGTAAGATAAACAGCATAGGATGCATAGTATGATGAATAGTATGATCAATAGTAGAATTAATATTAGGACAAACAGAAGGATGAAATGTCAAACTAACAGAAAGACACGAATAGTAGGAAGAATAAAAGGATAAATAGTAGAACGATAAGAAGGATCAATGGCAGGATCAATAGTAGGATGAAAAGGATGAATAGAATGAATACAAGCATGAATATAAGGATGAATAGTAGGACGAATAGGAGGAAGAGGTGAAAGAACAGTAGAATTAATAAAATGAAAAGTAGAATCAAAACAATATATACAAGGGTGAATAGTAAGATAAATATCCGAATGAAAAGGCAGAATAGTAAGATGAATAGTAAAAGCAAAATTACACGAAACAGTAAGTGAATAGTAAAATTAAAAGTACGATGAAAAAGATTAATTAGTAAAATGAAAAGTATGAATAGAGGGATGAACAGTATAATGAAAAGGAAAAGAAACAGTAGAAAAGTGAATAGTGAGATAAAAACGATGAATGAATGAAAAGTAGAAGGGGGTATGATGAATAGTAGGATAAATATCAGATGGCAAAGGAGAAAGAAAAATGGAAAAGAGAGAATTTTAAGAAGAATAGAAGGAGCAATATATCAGGAGGAGTAGTTGGAGAATAAATGGGAGCAGAAATAGAAAGCAGAGAAAGGAAACAAGTAGGAAACAAGAAGAAAACTAGACAAAAACTACAAGATAAATAAGAATATGACCAAGGTGCAATTTCCACCAAAGTCAACCCTTGAAATCTATGTAAATCCCCGCAAGTCATAAACCACAAAAGCATTCATTATCTCAAAGCATTCATTATCCCAAGGTCACGATTCTTCCTTCAATTAATTAAAACCTCCCCCTTAAGAAAATAATTATTAAATTCCTCATACTCACTTTCCCCTCTCTCTCTCCCCCCACACAGATTCCTCGGCGCCCAAGTCGTCCGACGACGAGGCGGACATAGACGAGGAGGTTGAGCAGCAGCCGCCGCCACCGCTGCCACTACCAGTGCCGCCGAACGCTGCTGCACAGCCACCGCAGGCCGGACACGGTCTCAACTCACCCGATTCCATATCCGATGATTTGGTGCGTCCTTTGCCGCCGCAACTGCAGCGAAGTCCCCGCAAACTGACCGTTGCCACCGCCGAGCACAGCAAGCGCCAGCCGTCGCCCTACTACTACTCCGATCTGCTCAAAGGCCGCGACAAGGACAAGGAGCGGGACAAGGACAGGGAGGAGATCAAGCTCAAGTGCCGCCAGTCGACGGCCAGCGAGCCGCCGCAGCAACAGCAGCAGCAGCAGGCAAGTGGCTATCGCAAGAGTTCCAGCTTGGATGTGCCACAGGCCGAGGAGCAGCAGCAGCCAGAACAGGAGGAGGAAGAGCAACAGCCGCAACCGGAGCTTGAGCTCCCTGAAGATAACGAAGATCCTGATCCTCGACCCGACTCCCAGTTAACGCCCAAGCGTTACAGCTTCACCGAGGAGGGCGTGCACATCATTCGCTGCGAGACGCCCAGCACCAGCACCTCCGAGGAGTCGGACTGCAGCGAGTGCCTCAAGCGTCGCGAGTGGCACGCTCGGGCCTTGGCTTTGGTCCGCAAAACGTGCAACGTTCAGCCGCGGCATCAGCAGAATCTCGCCACAACTGGCAGCGAGCTACAGTTGCAGCTGCAGCACTGCGACGCCGGCGAGGGCGAGCTGCTCAAGTGCTGCCCACCACCAGCAGCAGCACCACCAGCAGCAGGAGCAGGAGCGTCGCTAGCACCGCTGGGCGCCGAGGCCAGTGTTGTTGTCCAGCCGATGCCACCGCACCGCCTGCTGGGACTGGGACCAGCAGCCGTGTGCGGCGCTTGCATAACATCCGGTTCCGGTTTATCAAAGGCCAACGCCTCCGCCTCCGGCGGCCGGGGGCCCGAGCCCGGCGATGAGCTGGAGGAGGAGTACTTTCGGCCGCGCAGCATCTTCTATGTGCATCCGCATGGCGTTCACGAGTGTGCCGAGTGCGCCCAGCCTCAAGCTGCAGCCGCCACAGCTACCGCTTCAGCCTCGGCTACGGCGCCAGCGTTGAGCCTGCCAACGCAGTCGGTTAACACGCTCGATCTTTACGGCGACGACGAGCGGGAAGCGGACGACGACGAAGACGCAGACGACGATTCCGAGGACGACGACGACGACGACTCGGAGGACATCATGGGCAGCCGACGGCGTCAGATATACGAGACCGCCTTCGACTGCAAGATAGCCAAGTCGGATGACGATCTGGACGAGGTGGATCGCATCACCAATCATTCGGTGCTGCTGCAGCTGAGCAATGGCAATGGCGATGCTGTGGCCAGCACCACCACCACCGCCACGAGCAAGTCGGCCAAGACCCGCAACGAGTGCAAGCGGGCCAAGAACAGCAAGAATCAGGCGCTTCAAGAGCAGACGGGCGAGGCCCATGTCCAGGTGCATCAGGTGCAAGTGGAGCTGGGAAAGCTGCAGCTCAGCCAGGTGGATCAGCAGAATCAGAACCAGAATAGAGGGTCAACAGAGGCAGCTGGCAGCGCAGGAGGAGGAGGAGGCGGAGTGAGTGTGAGTGCCACTAGCAACCAGCAGCTGCCGGTGCGCGGTTATACACCATCGCCGCCCTCGACGGCACCGCTGCCCATGAAGTTTCCCGGCAAGCACGAGCGCTACCTGAACATGAACAGCATACGGAGTGCACCGAATCTGCCGTCTGCCAATCCGGCGCATCCCCGTCTCCGGGATCTGCGGCTGCCCATTCAGTCCATGCGACAGCAGCAGCAGCAGCAGCACCATCAGCAGCAACTCTGCACGGGCAGCAGCAATGACAACAGCCTCACCGACAGCGCCTACGTGAATCCGCCTTCGACCAACTCCAATTCGAATGCGGCTTCCGTTTCCGCCTCAGCCTCGGTTTCCGCCTCGGCAAACGCTGCCGTGGCAGGAGGAGGAGCAGCAGCAGCTGCCCGCAGGCCGCGCTCTTTTGTTCTAGAATCCGGCAGAGTGCTCGAGTTGCGACGCAGTGGAGGCGGCGCAGGAGGTGGTGTCACGGCTTCGGGACAGCGCCAGCATCATCATCACCATCACCATCATCATGCCAGTGGAGCTGGCAGCGGAGGAGGAGGAGCAGCAGCAGCAGCAGCTGGAGCTGCCAGTCGTAGGACTCGCCATGGACAGACACCCGGCCAGCAGCAACACAACTACAGCAGCACGGAGAGCATAGCCACGTCCAGCAGCGGCGGCAGCATGGAATCGCTGCGTTCCAGCACCAGCGAGGGCAACCGCAGCACCTCCAGCTCCGAGTCCCGACACTCCAGCTCTCTCAGCTCGCACAGCTCCGAGAGCGGCAGTGGTGGCAGCGGCGGTTCCAGCGTGGCCTATCCCCTGAGGCCGGCGCCACCCCTGCTGCTCCACTCCAAACTGCACATCCTCAGTCCCATCTCTGACAAGTCCTCGCAGGAACCGGCCTCGGCCAGTGCCTCCGAGCAGTCACAGCAGCCGTCCCAGCAGCAGGCGCCAGTGGCGGCGCCAGAGGAGGATCTAATAATTAATGTCCCGCAAACCGGCAGCAGCAGCCAAGTGTCCACGTCCAACAAGCAGCAGCGCAGCCGCGGAGCACCGAACAAGGCGCTGCTCCAGCTGGCCGACGAGCTGCTCGGCTCCGACAGCGGCATTTCGCTGCATTCCCGGGAAGAGGGCAAGCCGCAGGCTCTGGCTTTGCAGCGGCTAACGTTGCCCAAGCTGCAGCTGATTGGGACAGAAGGAACTGTCTCGGGAGCCACTGGAGCTGGAGCTGTGAGTGGTGCAGCGGCAACGAGTGGTGCAGCCACTGGTAGCGGTTCCGTAGCTTCTTCCGGCGGGGTAGCTGGTCTCCCCCAAGATCTGCGCGACCTGCCCTTTGACATGCCCAAACTGCGGCGTCGCAAGACGCTGCAACAGGAGGCAGCCTGCACTTCGGGCAGTGCCACCTCTGTGGATCTGGGCGAGCTGCCCTTTGATATGCCCAAGCTGCGGCGACGCCTGAGGGCTAACCAAGCGGAAATCAATAACCTGCTAATGCACAGCACCGAGTCCAGCGGCATCTCGCAGGCCTCCTCCAGTCACTCGATGCGGGAGGATCAGAAGCTAGCCAGCAAGTTGGGTGAGTTGTCTTGGGGAAACTCGGGGATTAAAGCGCTTGACTAAAGATTGTTTCGTTTTCTCCCCCAAACAGACACTGCTCTCTTCCGTCAGAATCTCACCCTCAACCTGAACGAATCACGGCAGGCCACCAAGCAGTTTGGCAGCCTGGATTTGCGTGGCTTGAGCAGCACCAAGGAGCTGAACATGAACCTTAGTCAGGGCTATGTGACGGCTGTGGATTTGATAGATGTGACCATACCGCTGGAGAGGCAGGGGTGGGTTTTGGAGGGTAACCTTCTTAAGAAACCAACTCATAAATCTCTCTTTTTTCTGCTTTCCTAGCTGGTACCATGGCGCCATAACCCGCATTGAGGCAGAGACCACTTTGCGTCCCCTGGCCGAGGGCTCGTTCCTAGTGCGCAACTGCGAGTCCACCAAGCAGGACTACTCACTGTCCCTCAAGTAGGTTCTCCTCAATCTAATCCAAGAGATATAACACCGCTAATTTGTTGAAATTTCTAACCAAAACAGGGGCGCCAAGGGCTTCATGCACATGCGGATACAGCGCAACGAGACCGGACAGTACATATTGGGACAGTTTAGTCGACCCTTTGAGACCGTGCCGGAGATGATACGGCACTTTTGCCTCAACCGGCTGCCAGTGCGCGGTGCCGAGCACATGTGTCTGATCGAGCCGGTGATTGTGCAGCTGCTCTAAGCGAAGGATAACGAGGATAACGATGATGGAACCAAACAGAATAACATATTAATAGCGTGTAGAGGAACCTAGGAACAGTGTATGCACTAGTTATTTATATATATATATTCATGAGCAGCGAAAATGCCATATTTTTTTCATGTTTTTTTTTCGATATTGATATCAAGTTTTTTTTTTCAATGTTTTTGTAAGCCACAACAGGACACACACACACGAACTAGTTTAGCGTTTAAAAAAGTACGTAGCACATTCAGACAATACCAAGCGAATTACAAGAGTAAAAAATAACAAAAACAAAGAAGCGATATTTATATAGAAGGCATACATATATATACAAGCAGGCAGGGCAGGCAGGCAGGCAGATATATAGAGAGGCAGCAGAGATCGGCTAAGAGGCATTTTTTAGATGTGTTTTACACCGAACTTGGAACAGTAGTAGATCACACACACGATACGGACACTCACTTTAGAGATTTCTGCAACTTTCCATAGCACACACACAGAGACACTGACTAAAGCCAGGCAGGTTGCAAGTAGCATCCAGCTTGTGGCAGTCTTCATTAACGCTTGGGGCACCACACTTTTACACATTAAGAAGAAAAGTTTTAGCAAGCAACTCTAAAAATTTGTTGATTAATTTTATGTTAAACAAAAGAAAAGAAAAACAAAAGAAAACAAAATGAAGAAAAACCAAAAATGAAGAAAAACAAAATAAGGAAAAATCCAAAATATGTATATCTATATATATATATATAAAAACAAGAACTAACTTTAGCAAGCAAAGGAGAGAGATGCCATTTTTTTGTCTTAGCTGTTAGGTCAGGAAGGAAAGAAGGAGGTAGGAGAGGAGGAAAAAGGAGAGGAGGTAGGAGAGGAGGAAGAAGGAGAGAAGGAGGTAGGAGAGGAGGTAGGAAAGAAGGATTTAGAAGGAAGAAGGTAGGAGTTAGGAGTTAGAAGGTAGGAAGGCGATGTGTAGAACGCTCAAAGCGCTTTTGGTTAAAGGATCGCATAGGATCGAATGCTAGAAGGAGATCGAGATAAAGATGGGAAGGAAGGATATAGCAACGCATATGAACAGTCGGTTTAAGTGTTAGTTTCTAATTAAGGAGCAGGCAGCAGGCGACAGGCAAACTAAATATATATATATGTATATGTATTATGGATGCTAAAACTTACTATTTATATTTCTATATATACATTTATATATATATATATATATACACGATATTACAAGACATGAGCAGTCAATGGTTTTTTGGTTCCAGTTCCGACAAGAGCAGCGCAAGTGCAGAGAAAGCTAATTAACTATTAATTAATTATTAATTAATTAATTATTGTTTCATGGAAGAGTAGTCAGTTGTACCGCCGAGCAAAAATACACTTTTTTCTTACCTTCCTTCCGCATATATATATATGATATGTACATGTATATCTGTGTGTGTGCCAAAGTATTAAACTAGTCATTATTATTATTATTATTATTATATGTATTATGTATGTGTGAATATCCTCAGAAAAACTTATTTTTTGTTGATTGTTGCCTAATTTCTAATTCCAAGCAATCGCAGTGCAATATATTATATTATAGGTTTATTCCTGATTTAACTCTAAGTTCCAGTCTCTAGATTTGTTCGTAAATAAAAGCAGAGTGCAAACTTTATGTAAATACAAACACCAGATATATATATATATATAGAATACAACCAGGCCGATCTATAGATGATTTTCCAACACACACACACACACACACACGCAACTTTCTAAGCTAAGATTTCGACTTTACATAGAGACAACAACAGCATCCACACACACACACACATAAATAGCAATATGTATTTTGAGGCTTCCGTAGCAGTAAAGAACCACAATAATCCCGGCACTCGATCGATCCGAGTGATCTGATCTGATGATCGCTTTCGTTATTCCCTTGGTTTTCACTTTCCTTTCCAATTGTTCACCTTTCTTTTCCCTTTTTGTGTGTATAAAATTTACTAATTAGGCCTGTGGGCTTAACTCTAACCGAAAACCTTGTATTCTAACTAGAGGCGCTCGCTCTCTCTCTCTCTCTCTCTACGGCACCCTAATATCTGATTAATTCAATTAGTACAGAACGAATACGTAATTTAACACGAGCAGCAAACAGAGCAACAAAGAGAAAATTAACAAAACCGAAACCGTAAGAAAACAAGAACAACAAACGAAATGTATTTAATAAAATAAATATAAAAAAATTACAAAAAAAAACACTCGAGTACTTCTTATTTCAAAAAAAAAAGTGATGGCTTCATCTCAACCGATTTCAGTCTGATCGTCAAAATTTTCAAAAATTGCCCAAAAATTTAGATATCGAGTTTTTAATGCAGAAAAGTTCTCCTATAAAAACTAAGAATAAAAATCCAAACCCGACTGCAATCGGTTGAGTTTAAGCCAAGTTATGGTCAAAAACGCATTAAAGGTTTTAAGCTAAATGTGTGGCCCATTTATTAAAAAAAAGTAAGGGGTTACATCGTCCAAATTTTCAAAAATTGACAGAAAAATTATATATCAATTTTTTAATGCAGAAAAATTCGCCTTTGAAAACGAAGAGGAAACCCGAAAATCCGACTGAAATCGGTTGAGTTTTGGCCAAGTTATGACCAAAAAACCATTTAATTAATAAATTTCCATTTTGTTGTTGTTGTATATATTTATTTTGTTGTTTTTTGAATGCAGAAAAATCCACATTAAAAAACTAAGAAGAAAAATCCAAACCCGACTAAAATCGGTTCAGTTTTAGACGAGTTATGGCAAAAAAAACATTTAATAAGGATATTTCCTTTCTTTTTGTTGTTGTTGTACACATTTTTGTTATTGCTTAAATGCAGAAAAATCCGCATAAAAAAACTAAGACGAAAAGCAAAAACCCGGATGAAATCGGTTGAGTTTTAGCCGAGTTATGGCAAAAAAACCATTTAATAAATATATTTCCTTGTTTTTGTTGTTGTTGTAAAAATTGTTGTTGTTGTTGTATAAATTGTTGTTGTTGTTGTTGTTGTAAAAATTGTTGTTGTTGTTGTTGTTGTTGTATAAATTGTTGTTGTTGTAAAAGACTTGTTGTAGTTGTTGTAGCAAACTTCAATTTCCTCGATTTCAGTACAAAATCGTCGATTTCTGGATTTCAGGTACCAGGCGAACAGAAAGCAGCAGCAGGTCGACGATTTTTATTATTTTAGTGGCGCCACCTGCCGGTGAAGGTTAGGAACTAAGCTGGCGCCACCTGACGGTCGAGATTAAGAACAAGCTTTGTCAACGAGCTTGTTCTTAATCTCGACCGTCAGGTGGCGCCAGCTTAGTTCCTCACCTTCACCGGCAGGTGGCGCTAATAAATAATAAAAATCGTCGACCTGCTGCTGCTTTCTGTTCGCCTGGTACCTGAAATCCAGAAATCGACGATTTTGTACTGAAATCGAGGAAATTGAAGTTTGCTACAACAACTACAACAAGTCTTTTACAACAACAACAATTTATACAACAACAACAACAACAACAACAATTTTTACAACAACAACAACAACAATTTTTACAACAACAACAAAAACAAGGAAATATATTTATTAAATGGTTTTTTTGCCATAACTCGGCTAAAACTCAACCGATTTCATCCGGGTTTTTGCTTTTCGTCTTAGTTTTTTTATGCGGATTTTTCTGCATTTAAGCAACAACAAAAATTTGTACAACAACAACAAAAAAAAAGGAAATATACTTATTAAATGGTTTTTTTGCCATAACTCGGCTAAAACTTAACCGATTTCAGCCGGGTTTTGTTTTTTCTTCTTAGTTTTTTAATGCGGATTTTTCTGCATTCAAAAATCAACCAAATAAATATATACAACAACAACAAAAAGGAAATTTATTAATTAAATGGTTTCTTGGTCATAACTTGCCTTAAACTCATGCGATTTCAGTCGGGTTTAGATTTTTCTTCTTGGTTTTTCAAGGAGAACTTTTCTGTATTAAATGGGTATGGGATTTTTAGGACAAAATTTTAAGGAGTTAAAATTGTCAAAATTTGGCAGAAAATTGAGTTTTGGATACAAAAGATCTCCTGTAGAAACTAAGAAAAATCTAAACCCCACTGAGCTTAAGCTAATTCAATATAAAGGCTTGCAATTATTACAAATACTCATTTCAGTTTGGTTTTGGTTTTTTTTTATTTAATTAAATCGTGTTTCGCATATCGGTTTCGTATATTTATGTAAGATATATATATATATATAAGGTATAAAGTTGATTTTTAATAAATTATAAGCAAGTCAGGACTGTACTCGCACTGGAAACACAAAGAAGAGTCACATACATATATATATATACAACAGAACGTACTCGAACGTACTAAACATTATAAATTACACATAGGTCGCATTAAGTACAGCTTGTCTGCAATTCCCTTTCAGTTTCATGTTTTTAATTTCAAGTTTTCAGGCGTTAAGATTAATTCGTTGATAAGCAGCTTTCGCTTTGTGTAGAGGAGGGGATCGGGGATCGGGGATCGGGCTTAGGATTTTGTTATCAAGTGTGGACACTACAATAATAATTTGGTCTGCTCTGCACCATTCATCGTTGGTGTATTGGTGTGTGTGTGTTTTTGTTTTTTGTTTTTTAGGGGTAAGGGGACTCTCTGCTACCCTCTCGCGCTTGTCGTCCTCTTAGATGACCGCCTCGATAACCGTCCCGTTCTCGGCATTCTTCTTGATCAGGCTCTCCCACTGGGCAATGAGACCGCGCGACGAGGGCGCCTCCTCGGGCGTTAGATCACAGAGCTGGGCCAGCGACATGGCCGGACGCATTCCATTAATGCTGCCATTGCTGGCACCATTGGCTATGTAGGCGGCCGCATTCAGGCTGCGATTGCCAGCGGACTTGTGCAAGATCTCCGGTTCGTTGCTGTCGAGAGATGGAAAAAAGGAAATTCCAATGAAAATCTCTGCATTTTTTAGGGTCTAATCTGATTCCTACCCATTTCTATCTAGCTCCTGGGTGGACTGTGCATTGCGCAGTTTTCCGGGTCCATAGCAGTGCTCCACCTCAGAGTCCTCATCGTCATCGTCGTCGTCCGCATCGGCCTCGTCATCTGTGCTGAGTTGTCTGGAAACCAAAGCAAAGGTAAAGTGATAAGAAAACAGAGTTCTGAGAGCTTAAAACCAATTTGATTCACTCACAGCTTGTCCAGCGAGGCCTTCAGTGTGTTCTGCCTGTTGATCTTGCGCAGCCGCTTCAGCTCTGTCTCGCGCGACTTGAGGTCCTGCAGCTCCCGCTGGATCTTCTGCTCGACGGGCACATAGCCGCGACGCAGCGGCCTGCCCTCCGAGTCCCGCTCGATGGCCGCCGGCGACAGGGTGACCGTGGTAATGCCCGTCGGCGAATTGCCGTTCTCCAGGAAGGCCAGCGCCGTGCGTGTGTTTAGCTTCAGGGTGTTGCTGTTGCTGTTGTTGTTGCTGCTCTGACTACCATTCTGGTTAATCCCCGAGCCGGTGATGTTGCCCAATGGCGAGGCCGGCGGCAGGGGACTGCTGGGTGTCACCAGCTTGCCATGCGAGGCAATAAAACGCTGCATTACGCCCTTGGTTGAGGCACCGCCAAAGGCGAACTGACGCTTCTGCGGCTGACCGCTCAGCTGCGGCGTGGAGATGGTCCTCGTGATGAGCTTCTGCTGCGGCGGCTCGGGTGTCATGTTGTAGCAGTTGGGTCCAATGTAGCGCTGCTCCTGGCGGGTCACCACCGTCAGCTTGAGCGGCTGCTGCTGCTGCTGCTGCTGCTGCTGCTTGGCCTGCAGGTTGTTGTTGCTCTGTGAGGAGGCCGAAATGCCCGAATCGTCCGAATGCTGGCCATCGAGGCTCTCCTCCTTGGCGCTGTTCACGCTGGAGGCCAGCGAGGGTGTGTTGGAGAGCTCATCAATGGGCAGCAGCAGCGAAGTGGTCGCCGGCTGGGCTGTGACCAGCACGCCCTGATCCAGCTCATCCTGGTCATGTGCAGGCTGTGGCTGCTGCTGATCGAATTCCGTGCCGTTGCCGTTGATCGTGTAGGCCTCAAACTCCACCACGCCTTCGTTGGTGGTGGGGGAAGTCAGGTTCGTTGAGGAGAGTGTGGCCAGCTGACGGTACTCCTCCTCGCGCCGCACCACCTCCTTGATCTCCTCCTGGATGCGAGTCAGGGGATCGATTTTCTGTAAAAGAGAAAGGGGGGAAATTATTACTATATTTGTTTGTGGATTATTTTCCAGAAACTATTAACTAAGAGGGAGCAGAGTTCCTTCAGAGCTCAGAGTTCCTCAGAGCTCAGAGTTCCCTTTAACTTAAGACAAAGCCATGTGGCAAGGACCCTTGTGGGTGCTCTTCACAGTGCATTCACTGTAACCAAAGACGTAGGAAGTGATCTAAGCTCGTCGTGCATGTAATCGGATATGCCACAGTTGCAAACCACCGACACAATGCCACCAGGGCCATTCACTTTCGATACGCTTCGCATCGGATCGGATCAAATCGAATTGAATCGAATCGAAAAGAGTTGCTTGCTGCGGATACACCCGCATCCGTGGTGAGCTGCATCTCTGGGCGTAATCGGAGGAGACAAGATCCGGCGTTTGCATAATCCAATTGGCTTCGATCGACGCCACACACGTTGCGGGTTCGGGAGTGCAAGTGGAAGTGATGGAGTGATGAAGTGACGCGGAATGGGGCAGAGTGGTCCAAGCGTAACCTAAGCCGATTATTGTGCGTGACATCGACCACGGAGAGTTGGGGGTCGGGGAGTTGGACCAAAGGCTGGGGTTGGAGGGGGCTCCGGCTCCGGCTCCTCTATTCGGTTCGCTGGCTACCTTTGTTGGTCTGATTTTTAGGGCATTTGAAAATGTTAAACTAAAAGCTAAACACACGTTCGAGAGTAAAAGTGCTCTGCTCACTTTCGGTGTTTTATTTTTTGCCTACATTTTTTCACTCTTTTTTTGTTTTTTGCTTGCCGCACACATTGTTGCATAAATTTTGCCGCATTTGCCGGCTAGTTAACAAGCCTTTGCTGTCACACTTTAGGCTTATTGTACCATATAGTATATACCTTTTTTTTGTTTTACGCTTTTATAGTTGAACAAAAAACAACAACAACAAGACAATGGGAATGCCCCGAAATACAAGTATTTGTGGGTAAATAAGGGCACTTTCATGGACGTGGCAGGCAGTGCCTATAGTTGGTTATGACGAACGAGAGCCCACGCCCATTTATAACCCTATTATTATGGTCATATTTGCATAGTTATTTTAAATGGAAAATTGTTTGATTTTTCAGTACTGCTATTTAGAATCTGAGTGTGTTTTTATGATATAATTTTCTGTAAAATGGTATACAAAAGTGGTAAAATATTATCGTTATAAACATTTTACATGTATTCACATGTTTATTAATTAAATTTAGGGGCGAGCCAAGTGTTTCGTTCAATTTTATAAAATCTTTCAAGGTTTATATTCTTGCCAGATTATTTACCTTTCGAAAACTGTTATAAACTGTTATAATAAAAGGTCTTCTGCTGCCTTCAGAGCACCTGAAGCACAAACATATTGCATTTGTAGAATTTTCACAGCTAAATGCCTAGATTGCAGAAGCCTTATTGTTGATTACAACAGCAATATTTTTACAACAACATTATTACAACAACATTATAACAACAACATTATTACAGCAATAACATTTTTACAACAACATTAATAAAACATTATTACAACAACATTATTACAACAAAAACATTATTACAACAACAACATTTTTACAACAATAACATTTTTACAACAACAACATTTTTTACAACAATAACATTTTTACAACAACATTTTTACAACATTTTTACAACAAAATTTTTGCAACAACAACATTTTTACCACAACTACATTTTTACAACAATAACATTTTTACAACAACATTTTTACAACAGTAACATTTTTACAACAACAACATTTTTACCACAACAACATTATTACAACAGCATAATTTTTAGATAAAAAAAAGAACACCACAAATTTTTAAAATATTTCTTCTCTCAAAAGTTCGTAAATTAATTCCCAACCAATTTCCAACATTTTTAAAACAACATTTCAACAACAATATTTTTACAACAATATTGGAGTTGGGTGAAATAGAAAACTACAAGAATACAGAAACTAAGGCTTCCTTACTTCCTTTTCTATTCCAAGTTATTTTCCTAAAGATGTCATCTCCATGCTGTTCAGTGTTTCTTAACTGCAATCAGCATCCCTTTGACGACCAAGTACTTCCCCTTGCAGTCACAACACTCAAGGGGGAAAGGCTCCTCCAACCCACACACAACATTTACAAAATCTTTCTAAAGTAAAGAGGCCGAGGCTCAGGGGTTGCTGCTCAGGGAGCAGCTTTTTCGGGTCAGCGAGCTTGCTTGTGGAGGGCATTGGGGGTTCGTGTTTGGGTCCCGGGGTCTGTGACTCTTTCCCGTGGGTGCTCGGACTGCTCGTTGATGCAGGTGTTGCTGGTGATGTTGCCCCTGCGGCTTCCGCAGTCACTCAGCCAGCGGTGCTCTCCATGCACTGAGCGATGGCCGCTTCTCTGTTTTTTCTCTATTTTTCTTTATTCCTATTTTCATTTTTCATTTATTGTTCGTTTTGTCCACAAAAATTCAGTGCCTGCAGTAGTCACCGTGGCCGTGGCCCATCGATTCGATGCAGATTTTCACTCAATTGTTTGAGACAGCCAGCTAGCCACCCAAACGACAACGAATCGAATCAAAAAATGTGCGTTTAACGACGTCGTTTTCACTTGCTTCAACACAGAAAATGAGCGGGGAGAAAACCGGCTGTCAAATTGCGAGGGGGAAATCGAAGCGAGGCAAAACTCTGAGCTTTGCACCAAACTAATTTCTAGCCTTTTGTTTGGTTAAAAGTTAATTGATTGACCCTATGACAAAATGCACAAGTCAAGGGGTTTTCTCACAGGTAATTTAATATACTTAAAATATGTTTCAAGGAAGCCCATAAGTTGCTATATTTTTTCACATAAAGTTAAGAATTTTTCAAGCCCTTACAGGGTATTATAAATCTTATAAGAAGTTTGCAATCCTAAATATAAAAAACATTACAAATTCTGATATTCTTATAATTAAAAATTTAATTCAATTTAAAAAAAAAAACTAAAACATAAAATCTCTCCGAATTAAAATTAATAAAATTTTGGTATTATTTATGAATTTTCTAATTTGTATATTTATTTATTAAAGAGCAATAAATATCATTTAAAAAAATGTATTTAATAAAATTATCGATAAATATCGATTTCAAGAAAATACTACAATTTCCGGTCTTCTTAAAGGCATAACATGCCCAAAAAGCCAGTGATTGCAAAAAGTCATATATATTCTGAATCGTCATAAAAAATCTTAATAAAATTGTAATAAAATATTGAGAAATAAATTTTTGAAAAAAAATTGAAAATTTTATAAGGGGTTACATCATTAAAATAGCAAAAATTTTATGAAAATTTTAAATCAAAAAAATGTATAAACTATAAATGCAGATTTATGAAACCAATAAAAACTAACACATAAAAGCTTTTACAATGAAAATTAATGCTTTTTTGACTGAGTTCTGGAGTTTTAAAATCTCTTTTACACATTAAAATTGTATCGATTAAAATCGATTACCCATTCGATTATAATCATTTGATGCCAGCTGGGTATAAAGGGTATATAGACATCGACTTTGTATCTCTTTTAATGTCAAATTACTTTCCATTAAATGTAAAACGATCCTAAGGGTTCAACGGTTAATTAAAAAAAAGCGACTTCCTGCAGTAGCACAAAGTTATCGTACCCTTTTTTTTCTGACATAAAAAAGGAGGAAAGAAAAGGAACCTTAAGCAGGAGAAGTTCTCTTTTATAAGTGTACATTTTTCCATAAATTTAAATTTGTAAATTTGTAAGTCACAGTTAAAACTATGTAAATATGCAAATATGTTTAATTTTAGGCCTGTTTAATTTTATTCCATAATAATATTGCAAAAAGTATAATAACAAAACTCCACAAAACATAAATAACAATTCAATTTAAGCAATATAAATGAATTGTTTTAGGAATATAAAATACTGGTTATATAAAAAAATAATATAAATTTTAATTTACAAATATAAAATAATAGTAATAATATAATATAATTATTAATTATTATAATTAATTTTGGCAATATTAAATACTGACTTAAAATAATATAATAAAAATGTTAATTTTAGCAATTTAAAATACTGACCTAATATAATATAATATAATCAAATCTTGGTTTAAAATAATATAATATTAATTTTAATTTTAGCCATACAAAATACTGGCTTAAAATAATATAATATAATTATTACTTTTAGCAATTTAAAATCTTGGTTTAATATAATATAATATACATTTTAATTTTAGCCACAGTATTTTACTTATATTTTATTTTTTAATATATTTATATATTTTTTAATATAATATAATATAAATTTTAATTTTAGCAACTTAAAATACGGGTTTAAATTGAATTGTTACTTATGTGTTTCGTGGAGTTTTGTTTTTTTTAGCTAGAAAATTAATGCTTTTGAAATTTGGAATTCCATAAGAACTGAATAATATATTACTAATATATATAATAACTATATTTGGAAATCGTAGCACTCTTTGAGCCACTTTCCTTCTGAAAAGAATAACCCAAAACAATTGATTACCCAATGTTTTGTTTATTCTTTTCCGAGTTCATTAAAAACTCATTAAATAACTTATTGCAAACATTCTTAAGCTCTCCCAGGTCAGCTTGTGCAATGAATTGCGTTACCAACTGGGTTTTAAGATAATGAATATACCCCTTTTTGCTGGCGACAAAGAAAACAATATACCGAAAACGCAACCACAAAAAAAATACAACAAAAATACAACAAAAAAACAAGCTTGTAATATGGGAAACTTCCGTTTTGTTGTTGGAAGTTGCTTGCTGTTGTTGGTAGTTGCTTGTTGTTGTTGGTAGTTGGTGGCAAGAGCCGCTACTTGTTGCTGCGTCCAAGTGCAATGACAGCAGCAACTGCCACATCACCCAGGGAGCGAGGGAGCGGGGACCAGGGAAGGGGTCTGGATCACAGCAACACTTGGTGGCAGCTGCCTAAAGTCAAGTTGACAGCTGCTGCTGCTGCTCCTCGGCCGGCTGTCACTTTTGGCGCGCGTTTTTCAGCTTTTTTTTTTTTTTTTTTTTTTTTTTGCTGTCCTCCTACCAACGGGGGAAATGCAAATGGAAATGGAAATGTGCGGAATGAGGCATGCGGCATGCGGCATGTCCAGGTCTGAACCCATTTGCAGGCGGGGTCAAAAGCGGCGGCGGCGACAGCAGCGAAAAGCAGGCAACAAGCAAACAACAAGCAAGAAAGCCCAAAAGCAAGCCAGCATCGCGGAATACCCTAAATCTGCTCAGAAAAAAAGTATAAAAAAAATATAAAAAATTAAAAAAAAATTAAAAAAAAAGAGTCCACAAAAAGCCAGCTCGCTCCAGCGGTCTTTGGAACTCGGGCGCAATTTGTAGCCACGACTAGATCGGTGTACACGAGACGAAGAGCAGAAAGCAAATAGCAAAAAGCAAAAAGCACAAAGCACAAATTGGAAAGGGGGCCAGGGGGAGGCACAGCAACATGGGAAAACAATGAAAATAACAACAAGCGAACAAATAAGAACGGACTGTGGGGAGTGAGATGTGGTTTTGCCACCGACTAGCCAAGTGCCCAGCAATTGAAGCTTTCTTAGTTGCTAAATTTATATAATTTATATTAAATATTAATTATTATTATTAAATTTATTTGTATATTTTCTTTAAGCAATTAAAATTCCTTTTAATAAGAAAGAAATCATATTTTTATATTCAAAAGAAAAATTAAATGCTTTCAAAGACATTTAGTTCCATATTTTATTTCCCAAATTCATCCCCTTTAATGAGTTAAGAAATCCTATTTATTTATTTATTTATAAGAAAAGAAATGAAAGTTAATGCTTTTACCAGCACTTAGTTCTATAGTTTATTTCAACATTTAAATATTATATATTTATTATTATAATTAGTTGTATATTTTAAATCAGAATTTATACATTATATATTTACTATTATATTTTATTTTATATTTTATTTTAACAATTTAATATCCCTATTAGTTAATTAATTCAAATTAAATTTAAATATTTTAAAGAAATTGAAAAGAAAAGAAATGAAAGTTAATGCTTTTAAATGCATTTAGTTCTATATTTAAGTTCAACAATTAAATTCTCCTTTAATAAGCAAGAAATCCAATTTATATATTAAAAACAAACAATTTAAATGCTTTTAAAGGTATTTAGTTCTATATTTTATTTCAATATTTATATATTATATATTTATTATTTTATATATTTATATGTTTAGTTCTAACAATTTATTTCGAAAGACAATTTATATTTTTACAAAAAAAAAATTAAATACTTTTAAAGGCATTTAGTTATATATTTTATTTCAACAAATAAAATCCCCCTCAATAATTTAAGAATTCTCCCTGCAAATACAAGTTACTCAAAAAGTCCCTCAAAAAACTCAGGTTTTCGTGACACCTTTTCAATGGAGAATCAATTAGCCGGCGGATAAGAAAAGCGGAATACCCTAATCGCTGGAATTAGCGGGTGCAGGCCAAACGGGAGAAGAGAGTCTCAGAAGAGGAGACGAAGAGGAGACGAAGAGCAGGAGAAACAAGAGTAACAACAGCGGGGAGAACGTGACAAGAAACGTGACCGTGACTTGGGCTCTTCTTTCTTCTCTCTGCTTTTCTCCCCGTTCTTCTGGTCCCTTTCTTCTCGCTCTTTCTCTCTGGTGTCTCTGTCTAGCCAGTGATCCAGTTCTGACAACAAAAATAGATACACGGAGAAAAATAAAGAGAGCTATTCGGTGATCTTTCTTTTAAGTAATATTATTTAATTGTGATCAAAATCATTTTCAATAAATAACTGAGAAATTTACCATTTGGATCTCTCTTTAAATTGTTAAATAAAAATAATTATAAATAAATAATAATATACAATAATCAATAATTATAGTAAATAATATTATATAATAATAAATAATAATAAATAATAATGAATAATAATAAATAATAATAAATAATAAAAAATAATAATACATAATAATAAATAATAATAAATAATTGTAAATAATAATAATAATATTGCTAAATCTTATCTAGATTTAATTTTATTTAAGTTTATTTCAAGAGTCTCAATAAAATCTAAATTTCAAACAAAAAACATTAATCAAAGCACTACTCAACAAAAAGGTTAAAAATTAACTGATTTATAGCACTTCTTTATTATTAAATAAATTAATTAATATAAGAAGCAATTGATCTTTTTAAATAGTAAGAAAGCTATAGTGTTTAAGCTATATCTTAACAATGTTTTTATTTGGTTTAAGTTTATTTTAAGGTAATATTAAATTATTAAATATAAAAATTAAATACCAAATAAAATTAGAAAAAAAACCTGGCTATATAAACTCGCCTGGAATTACTGAGTTTCCTAGCATTTCTGTAAGTTCAATAAAAATTCTTAAAAAAAACTGGATACCCAATATTTTTCTCTGTGTAAACCGCCACTGCTCTGCTTGGGCTGCTGCTCTGGCGCTGCGCAGCCGTTGTTTCCAGGCGAGCGATCAGCATTAGCATAGCGCTAATCATCATCATCATTATTATTATCATTCTCCTCATCATCATCATCTTTATCATCATTATAATTATCACCAGTACGATGTACGATGTACCATACACGATGTACAATGTACAATGTACAATGGTGAGCTGTGGGATGTGCCACATGCCAATCATGATCAACGCCACCTTGACGATCATCGCCCGAGCACGGCACCACGTATTTGGGGCAATTCATTTAGCGTTTTGCACAGTGACCGCCGCAATTGCAGCTGAAGCGTGCAGAAAAAATTGTAAAAAAAAGATGTATAAACAATAAAGAGGCAGCACAAGACAACAAAAGAAATAAATCAACAAAAAAATGTGCCAAAAAGAAGACAAAACCAGCAGTTGGAATATGCAAAAGATGTACTTAAAACACAGTAATTTTAGGTTCAATATCCTACTGTGACTTGGTTTTAAGGTAATATAGTCCTTGAAGATTTTTTTATAAAAATTTACAAATGTACTGTAAAATATTGGAATATTTACCTAGAAGGTACTGTGGAAATATTGTAAATTATTTTCTTTTTTAATAAGAACTTACAAGGTACTGTAGGAAATATTGTAATATTTACGTACAAGATACTATAGGAAATATTGTAAATTTATTAACTCTTTCCCTAAAATCCTACGAGATATTGTAGGAAATATTGTAATATTTATCTAAAAGATACTGTAGGAAATATTGTAAATTTATTAACTCTTTCCTTAAAATCTTACCTACAAGATACTGTGGGAAATATTGTAATAATTACCTACAATAACTGTAGGAAATATTGTAAATTATTTTCTTTTTCCTTAACAACTTACAAGATATTGTAGGAAATATTGTAATAATTACCCACAAGATACTATAGGAAATATTGTAAATTTATTAATTTATTAAAATCCTACGAGATATTGTAGGAAATGTTGTAATATTTATCTAGAAGATACTGTAGGAAATATTGTAATATTAACCTACAAGATACTGTAGGAAATATTGTTTATTATTTTCTTTTTCCCCTAAAAACTTACGAGATATTGCAGGAAATATTGTAATATTTACCTACAAGATACTGTAGAAAATATTGTAAATTATTTATTATTATTTACTTACTCTTATTATTTAATGAGAACAGCAAGTATTTGCGAGAGAAATTAAGTTGCTACCATCAATCCAATCTTTTTGAAAATCGCTACTCGTGCAAAGATCATATTTATCTACCTTAAAACCTATCGAAATTACCAAGAATTTGATTCCCCATAATGCTTAAACTATCCCAAAAAATGCCATTATCTTCGAGTATAGTAATAGTACCCAAAAGCCGCACAACTTTAGCCACGATCCATCATCGACCCGACCCAGTTGCGTTTGGCCCAAGTCGTGATCCAAACACAAGGGAAAAAAAAGCCAAAGATAATCTGCGAGTCTCCCCATTGGAAATCTAAGGCGGATGCAGTTGGGGCATGTGTCAATTATGACGCCATATCATTAGCATTACCAATACCATTAAGAACGGATACCGTTGGCCAAAGCTGTCATCAGGCCAAAAAGAAAACCAGACAGATGATGATGATGGTCACAGTCACGTCGAATTCTCCATTAGCGAAGCGAGCAAAATATAGAAAAAAAAACCCCATGGAAAATACCAATATATCCCGGGGAGTGTGTGTGTGTGTGTGTGGGTGGGAAATCGAGGTCAAAAGAATACACATTTTTTTTTGTTTTTTGCGCAATTCCGCTTTTCCAGCGAACCTTATCTGGGGCTTTTGGGAGCTCCAATGTGTGGTGTTTACCAAAATGAATTCGCGATAAGGAAAATGATGGCTAAAAGTTGCTGATAAAAAAAGCCACCATCGATTGGATCATTTCAGTGTTTGCTTTTTGGTTCGATTTTGGCCAGAAAAAAAAAAAACAACCATCAAAAGGTAACAATGCGTGACCTGGCCAAATCAGGGGCTCGAACTAGAGTTTGCTTTTCAATTTCGGGGCTCGTTACTTTCAGCGATTTGATTGCTTGGCCATTAATTTGGCTTCGGTCTTGGCCAGCTTTTATTGTTGACCGGTAAACAGTTAGTTGGTTGGTAAGTTAGTGGTGCTGGTGAGGCGGTCATTAAATTAAGTGCCTGCCTGGCACAAGTCCCAAAGATAGTCGGATGATTCAGGCCAAGGAACCAAGCGAGCACTCCTCGTACTTGCCTGCAATCTTTGCCTGAACTATTACCGGGAATTTTATTTTGTAGTGTCATAAAATAATAGATTGGGAAAGGGGGAAATCTCTTAGGAAATTGTAAAGTATATTGGAAAAATTAAAGTCTTAACCTAGCTGCTTTATATTTCTGTATAATAACCACAAGACTTTGTATAACTGTTGCAAATTGAAACCTTTCTCATGCTTATGACAGAGAAACATATATAATATCATAGAAAATTGTGTAAAGTATATTGGAAAATTGAAAGCCTTAACCTAGCTGCTTTATATTTTTATATACGAATCACAATACTTTGTATAACAGTTGCAAATTGAAACCTTTCTCATGCTTATGACAAAGAACACATATATAATCTCCTAGGAAATTGTGTAAAGTATATTGGAAAACTTAAAGCCTTATCCCAGCTGCTTTATATTTTTATATACTAAACACAAGACTTTGTATAACAGTTGCAAATTGAAACCTTTCTCATTCTGATGACAAAAAAACATATATAATCTCCTAGGAAATTGTGTAAAGTATATTATAAGACCTAAAGCCTTATCCTAGTTGCTTTATATTTTCCTAAAATAACCCCAAGACTTTGTATAACAGTTGCAAACTGAAACCTTTCTCATGCTAAAAACCCAGCCTGGTCACTCAACTATGCAATTTGCAGCAGAAAAAGCCATAACAATAACACAAAAATAAAAAAACAAATCAAAAAAACAAGTAAAAAAAGGAAAAAAACAACACAAAAAATCACAACAAATTATGTCACCCGCCCAAAGAGCTAGACTGCATGCCAATATACACACCACAACAGCAATCCATGGAATGGGCCCCCGGCACAGACCCAGAAAACGTGCCCAGCATGGCTGAGGCGAAGGCAACGGCGACTCTCCGACTCTCCGAACTGGAAGTGCAAGTCCCAGTGGTGTCCACATTATGTCATCCATCCATGGGACGGCAACTGCAAAATGCAGAAGTCGAAGCAGGGCCAGAGGCAGCTGAACTTCAATCCACATCTCGATCTACTCCAGTTAACTCACTCACCAGCTGGCTCTGGCTTTGGGCCATTGACATATGCTGAGATGCACGGCAAGAAAAATACAAGCAAGATCAAGTGAATTTGAGAAATTAAACTATAAAGTATCTCAGCTCAGATACTCTGCTATTTGGCCTTG
This sequence comes from Drosophila seguyi, assembly GCA_008042675.1. NCBI lineage: Eukaryota > Metazoa > Arthropoda > Insecta > Diptera > Drosophilidae > Drosophila > Drosophila seguyi. Next base: position 63,508 of record VNJU01000347.1, read on the forward strand.
GCTTCACTATCTGCAGAATTTTGATAAACGAAGGCGACATGTTCTTTTCGGTTCTCTGTTTGGTGGCAACAAGAAGAACCATTGCAGCGATACGTGTAGATACACATGTATCTGCATCTGAAAGTTGCGTGTTTGTGAACTTGCGGCGCTTGGCGGAGCACGTAAAAGATACAGACATAAAGCAGTTTGTTCTTCTGGGCAGTCTTCTGAATGTTCTTCTGCTTGGTCTTCTGACTGTTTTTCTGGCAATTCTTCTGACTGTTCTTCTGCTTGGTCTTCTGACAGATCTTCGGACTGTTCTTCGGACTGTTCTTCAGGCTGTTCTTCTGGCAATTCTTCTGGCTGTTCTAGCTGCCCTTCTAACTCCTCTTCTCAATTCTCCTCTGACTCCTCTTCTAACTCCTCTTCTAACTCTTCTTCTCACTCTCTTCTAACTCCTCTTCTAACTCCTCTTCTAACTACTCTTCTAACTCCTCTTCTAGCTCCCTCTTCTAGCTTCTCTTCTAACTCCTCTTCTGACCCCTTTTCTCACTCCTCTTCTAACTCCTCTTCTAACTCCTCTTCTAAGTCCTCTTCTAACTCCTCTTCTCACTGCTCTTCTAACTCCTCTTCTGACTCTTCTTCTCACTCCTCTTCTGCCCTGAAATTGCACCTATCTGGGCCCTAATAATTGCCATATCTCAGCTCTGACTTTGACTCTGTGCCTCATATTGTGTCGCCTGCTGATTGAAATATGTTCAGATATATGTTCAAATATTTGCGAAACACTTTGTCGGAAGAGCCTCAAAAAAAAGTCATAGATTCTTGGCCAGATACAAGGGGCACCAAGTTAATTGACTTGCTTTGTTTCAGTTTGTAGATATTTGCTCTTATTTTGGAGGCGGAACAAACAGAGCACCGGTGAGTGCCTGGTGTCAAGATCCCGGCGACAGGCTGTCATTAGCTTGACTTTTGGCTTGATTAAAAGTGAAAACATTTCAAAGACCAGGCAGACTTTTGGGAAAGTGCCAAACAATGTGATTTTCCAGAGCAGACAGTTAGCCGCTTAACAGTCACCACCTTAAACTGGAATCCACACCCACTCGAGCTGAACTTGAATGGAATGATCAAACGGTGCAGCAGATCAACGGTTTCTTTCTGTACTGTATTTTTTTTACTAAGAAAATTTTTGTGAATGAAATGCGGCGACCTCTCCATCTGCAGTCCAAGGTTCGACGTCCATTGTCCGCATTTATGACATTTAGCGGCCACTTGGCCACTGCCAGGCAACGGTAAACTGTTTAGACGTCTTTAAGACATGCTAACTGCACTTTATGGGCGTCATATTTTGTCCGTCGATCGTAAAAATTATCATTATCATTATCACCGTAGCCATTTCTATGTTTTCCCCACACAACTCCCCCCCACAGTCGCAGTTGTTTTGCATTCCATTTTCTTTTTTTTTTTTTCTTCTGTTTGTGAAAGGTTGTGCATACTTATTAAGTCCAAGTGCTATGGAAATGTACCTTTCACTTCTCTGGTTGATGTATATAACAGTATGCTAGTTACACAGAATTCGCCAGATAGTGTAAGCTTGAAGAGATAAGAGAGCTATGGGTTTAAGTGCCACTTATAGGTGGGTGAAGTGGGTGAAGTTATCCCTTAAAAAAAAAAAAGAATAACCTAAACAAGTTGCAAAATAGTGTTAATAGAAAAATATATAACAGTTTTTTAGGTATTTCGATTTGATTTAAGGATATAGATATTTTTGGTTATGATATGGTACATTTTACTAATTAAACCACAATATAACAGTTGTATAACAGTCGTATAACAGTTGCCCAACCATTTATTTAAATTCCAAGCAAATATTGAGTAACTAGAACAGGTATTTCAATTTTTCTTTTATTATATGGTAAATTTTACTTATTAAACCACAATATAACAGTTGTATAACAGTCGTATAACAGTTGCCCAACCATTTATTTAAATTCCAAGCAAATATTGAGAAACTAGAGCAGGAATTTCAATTTTCTTTTTAAATATATGGTGTAAATTTACTAATTAAACCACAATATAACAGTTGTATAACAGTCGTATAACAGCTGCCCAACCATTTATTTAAATTCCAAGCAAATATTGAGAAACTAGAGCAGCTGAGCCCAAGAAACCACCAACGTCTTCGCCTACTCACCAAAGAAATCTGTGAATAACTGGCTCTAATTTAGTTAAATGTACTTATAACAAGCATAACAAATGTGTGCGAATGCCTTTCCCACGCTTTAGCAACCGAATAAAGTTTGAAGTTGAAGTCGGAGTCAGAGTCTGGGGCTTCTGACTGGGAGAGACAATTGCCAAATCATGTCAGAGATAAATTACGCGAAAGGCAGAAAAGAAGAAATCTTTAATGCAAATGCAGAGTCCAAGCCGGGTGACTCTTTTTCTTATATATTTCTTTTTTCTTTCTATGCTCCATTCAAAATGGATGGGGGCCACTCCGTCTCCGTTTCAGTCTCCGCGAGCGGCTTATTTATGTTACTGTGTTTATGTGACACTCGCGATGGACGACGACGATGACTTGACGGAGCTACTTAGTGGTAATGCGACGACCGTTAAACACCCGTCCATTGTTATACAAATGCTTTGAGCCAATGCAGCACATTTAGACCATTTTGCAGCAGCAGGTGCCGGGCGGAAATGGTTAATAGAAATGGAAATGCTGTGGAAATGGCTTCATTGTGGCGGAAAGTGCGGGCACGAGGCCCGCCGTTGACTTCAATCAGAAGTCTTAGTTATGCAATCCAAGGAGTGACGAAGCAATATTTATCGAAAGATTTCTTTGGGTTTGAGGTCTTATTTTGGAGGGACTTCTTGTTAGAGTTACAAACCATGCGATTTTTGGGACAAAAAAAATTTTAAAAATTGGCAAAAATTTAGAAATCAAATTTTTGAAAGCAGAAAAGTTCTTCATTCAAAACCAAGAAGAAAAAACCAAACCGGACTGAAATCGGTTGAGTTTAAGCCAAGTTATGATCAAAAAACCATGCGATTTTTGGGACAACCAAAATTTAAGGGGTTTCATCGTCAAAATTTGAAAAAATTGGGAAAATTTTAGAAATCAAATTTTTTAATGCAGAAAAGTTCTGCTTTGAAAACCAAAAAGAAAAAACCAAACCGGACTGAAATCGGTTGAGTTTAAGCCAAGTTATGATCAAAAAACCATGCGATTTTTGGGACAATAAAAATTTAAGGGGTTTCATCGTCAAAATTTAAAAAAATTGGGAAAAGTTTAGAAATCAAATTTTTTAATGCAGAAAAGTTCTGCTTTGAAAACCAAAAAGAAAAAACCAAACCGGACTGAAATTGGTTGAGTTTAAGCCAAGTTATGAACAAAAAACTATGCGATTTTTTGGACAATAAAAATTTAAGGGGTTTCATCGTCAAAATTTGAAAAAATTGGGAAAATTTTAGAAATCAAATTTTTAAATGCAGAAAAGTTCTGCTTTTAAAACCAAAAAGAAAAAACCAAACCGGACCGAAATCGGTTGAGTTTCAGCCAAGTTATGAACAAAAAACTATGCGATTCTTGGGACAATAAAAATTTAAGGGGTTTCATCGTCAAAATTTGAAAAAATTGGGAAAAGTTTAGAAATCAAATTTTTTAATGCAGAAAAGTTCTGCTTTGAAAACCAAAAAGAAAAAACCAAACCGGACTGAAATTGGTTGAGTTTAAGCCAAGTTATGATCAAAAAACCATGCGATTTTTGGGACAAAATAAATTTAAGGGGTTTCATCGTCAAAATTTGAAAAAATTGGGAAAAATTTAGAAATCATATATTTGAATGCAAAAAAGTTCTCGCTTGAAAACCAAAAAGAAAAAACCAAACCGGACTGAAATCGGTTGAATTTAAGCCAAGTTATGACCAAAAAACTATGCGATTTTTGGGACAAAAAAAAAATTTGCACTATGCCCATGAGTCACCCAGCCATTTATAATTAGCAATGGCATTTTCAATTACTTTTGACCAACAAAAAAAACAAACACAAAGCAGGAACAACAAATTGCCAAAGTATCTTATCTGGTTTCTGGTTTCCTTTGCTCCATTTTTGCCGACATTCCCCACTTGTTCAGTTCGTTTGTTTAGCACCACCACCAAAACCTATACAGAGGGGGTGTTATTCCAGCTACACTGAGCCAAAATATAAGGAAATAGCTGGGAAATTTATGATATTCTAAATGTAATTAACCTTAACAGAGTTCTACTAAGAGATGAAGGATCTAAACTTTAAATAACTCTCTTTTAAATCTCTCTCTCAAGAACCATTTTTTTTCGGTTCTATTAAAATATGTAGGATATAAATTTTAAAGAGCTCTTTTAAATCTCTCTCTTAAGAACCATTTTTTCGGTTCTACTAAAATATGTAGGATCTAAACTTTAAAGAGCTCTCTTTTAAATCTCTCCCTCAAGAACCTTTTCTTTCGTGCATTTTATATACACTTGTCCATGTTACACTCTATATATCTTTGTAAGTATAATAGTTCTGAATAGCTAAAGAGCTTGGCGCCTTCAACAGGTGTCTATATACCAGGCATGGGTGTGTGTGTGTTTTGGAAAATTACGACTGATAGCCGCTATCAGCTATCATTCCCTTATCGATATTTGTATATAAAAGGCTTGACATTCAAGTTCAGTTAACAAATTTGAGTCATCAACGCTGGAAACTTTTCCAAAAGTCTTGTTTTTCTTTTGGTTAAAAGGAGGAGAAGGCCACATACCATCATCATCATCATTATTTCCATTTGTGGTGGGTTTGGTTTTGCCAAGGTCTATGTCACCTCCTATAATTAATACGTAATAAATCTGAACAATGTCTGGGACCAAAAAATAAATAAATGGTTACCTTTGGGTAAAGATATTGCCCGGCTAATGGAGCATTTCGATTAGATAAAGCTAGTGATTTCATTAATACTATATGCTTTAGATCATATATGCAGTATATACTGTATGCATTCTATTTGGGGAAGGTAATATCTCTAGGGGATATATGAAGGTGGTTACAGTTATATAAACTTTGAGGAAAGTATAACAGTTTGAAGGTCATGCCTGGGAAGTATAAAAACTGCCTACTATAAGTGCAAGAATTTGAATCCACATCAAAGTAGTTTTCACAGCAATTCCTTATAGCTAAGCAACATTTAATACCCTCTTCTAGTTATATGCTAATTAGAGGAAAATATATAAATAGAAGATCCCTTCCCCCACCTTGACATTGATGAATTACCAAAGTTGGTAATGGCAACCGCTAATACCACTTTGTTTTTCGTGGAATGTCCACAGCGAAGCAAACCTTATCACCAATATTCCGGCTTGATAATGCTTATCACTTCAATAAGCCGCAAGTCAATAGAACCTTGACTTATATAGACTTGGAATATATAGTATATATATAGTATATATGATATATATGATATATATACCATTATATACCGCTGCAATTGCACTCACCTGGCGACGACTCACACGCCAAGCCCCATATAGCCGCCAGCCTTTCCATAATTTGAACGTATTCAATTGGGAATCGGAGAAAGTACAGCCCCGGCCCATTGTCTAGCTATATATTTTTTTTAGTTGGTTTCTCGATTTGAATGATGATGATGGGGGGCAATGGAAATTGCGACACGCTTTTGCCATTGACACTTGTCCCTAACGCTTTCATTCAAAAATTTTTACAGCTCTCTAGAGGTTCAGGAGGAGGCTTCTTCTCAGAGAAATCATTCAAAAGTATTTATTTGAAACCATATTATATTATATATATATATATTATATTATATATTATATATATATATATTATATTATATATTATATTATATTTGCAGTATTTGCATGTTGCCATAAATCTCACAAATATTTCAGGGAAAAAAAGAAATAAATGCCTGGCTGGAGTTGTATAAAAACATAATAAAAATATTTTTAAAAAAATGTAAAGTAGCACAAAATGTTTGCTAACAAAATGGGGTTCCCCGTTACCCCCCCTTCCATCTCCTATAACTCTTAGGAATTTCAAAGCAAAACCCACCGCCCACCGACATGCAATCGAAAGCGGCGCTTCTGCCGGCAATTTAATTGATATTTTTCCTACCTCCGCAGCTCTCCTGTGAAAATCCACAGCTGACTTGGCTTTTCCCCAGAAAGAGAGAGAGAGAGTACTGAGCGCACATTGGTGCCAATGGGTTAAGGTTGCCATGCAAATCACAGCCCGGCGTTGCGGTAGGTCACCCAGTCGGCGGCAGGTGGTGTTATTTTATCAATAAAATCCCAACCGGCAGACAATGGAGTGGAAAGTGTTTGGGAGCGCCGCCAGTTATGAGCGATGTGAAATAATGTGAAATGGAAATTGGAAACAACAACAAAAAAATGCCCTGGGAAGCCTGGGAAGACGACGACACAGCCGAACCCTTGGCTTCTTGGGGGCCTCTGCCTTCGTTCGAGGGAAAGTTTTCCAATAGTTTGGCAAGGCCTACACATTGCCTTTTACTTCAATTTTGTTGCATTTTATTAGGTGTTTTTTTATGGAACTTTAAGAGCAAATGAGCGAGATTTTAATTTATAATTCACAGGTGGTTTGGTCACACTGAGCAGGTTTTAGGAAAGAGCAGGAGCTGGTCCAGGTCATTCTTTAGCCTTGAGGTAATAAGAGTCCTTATTAATTTTATTACATATTTTAAAAGTGATATTTTTTGGTTAACCCTTTTTTACAGCTTATACAACAGGTGACCTGGTCACACTGAGCAGGTTTTAGGACAAAGCAGTAGCTGCTCCATAAATCCAGGTCATTCTTTAGCCTTAAGGTAATAAGAGTCCTTATTGATTTTTTTACATATTTTAAAAGTGATCGTTTTTGGCAAGAAACCTTATTTTAAAGCCTATGCAACAGCTGACCTGGTCACACGGACTCACACTCTAAGTCACATTGAAGCCCGGTCACTCTGAGCCTACGCATCCTTGCCAATTTAAATAGTTTTTAAAATATATTTAATGGAACTTTTGTTGAAAGTTATACACTTGCAATACACCTTGAATTTATATATATTTATATACCCCTTAGTTTTATTTTGCGCCTTTTTTTAGAAGCTATCTTCCCAGCAAAAAAAACAAGCAAAAATACAACCTAACTGATATTTCTCACACCTGATGGCTGGATGTCACAACCTTCTTCTTTTATCTCTCACCGAAACTAATCAATCAAATGGTAATTGAAAAACTGCAAGTTGTGTTTGACATATGCTCTGTGCGGATGGGAGCTGCATCTTCTCTTGGGCCTAGCATCCCCCCTTCCCCTTTGTTTTCCACCCAAGTTCCTTCTTCCGCCGCGGAAAAACAAATCTGAACAACTGGAAAAACAATAAGCGGACAAATTGAAAAAGAAAAAAAAAAACCATGATGCGAGAAACAAAAAACTTTCTAGAAAAAGAAAATGTAAAAATCTCATTACTTCTCCTGCACGTTCTTCTTCGATGGTAAGGGGACTCGAGTTGATTTGAGAAAACAACTTTCAAGAGATCATAAGAAAAGAATGGAAGAGATCTGGGGGGGAAGATCTACCGCGCGAGTCTTTCAAAGTCTCTCTCCAGTCTTTCATCATCCATCTGCCACCCGATGATTTCCGCTGAAGGTTGTGTTGAATGTTGCAATTCCCGAACTAAATCGAACCGAATCGAAATCAATTTTAGATTCGTACAACTATAGTTTGCGAGAGGGTATAATCAGTGATCGTGGATCAGTAACTTCAGCTGGGAAATTACAGTCGTCGAGGAAAAGAAAAGATTACCCGAAAACTATATGGCCTGTATCCGTGCCATCGAGTGATTTACTAATTGCAAACTATGTATTTATTAGCAATTATGTGTTATGTCTGTCTGATCGCTGTGTATCTGTGAGATAATCGTCACTTTGATTGACACGCTTTTTTGGTTTATTGATTTCTGCTTGGGTTATAAAATCGGCAATTATAACTGCACTCCGATCGATCACGATCAATTAAGGAACTCGACTGCATCGGTTACAATGGGTTTTACGGGGCACTGGGGTTTTCCAACGCTTTGACTTTGGTTCGGGTTCCATTTCGTCTCGAAATGTAGTTCAAATAACTTTCGAAAATGTGAAATATATAAAGAAAGAAACACAAAATGCATTGTTTGCGGGGCAGTTAAACGCTCAGGTTAAATGTTGCCTCAGTCTAACGGTCGTCACATTCACTTTTCATAAGAAACCAGAGGCTGAGACAGAGTTAAAGCTCATTTGAATTTCTAATCGACAGAAATGTTTTATGTGTGCGCCTTATTACTATTATTATTCGGAGCGCGATATATTATTGTTTGCGGGGCCTGGGATTTCGTAATCTCTTAACATTTCGCTTTTACACCTCGCCATCGGGAGCATATTGGGAGTCTGTAGGTCTGTGGATCTGTGAGTCTGAGTCTGGGTCTGGGTCTCTGCCTTTTGGGTTCATTGTCAGAACTGAGTGGTTTGATGGTTGGGAGGGAGTTACCCGACGAGACGACCGGTTTCTGTTTCGTTGTCGGTGAAATTTATGATGCATAATATTTGTTTTATTTGCCATTGTTTTTTTGTATTTCTTTTTTTTTATTTTTTTGTGGCAATGTTGCACTCGAGAGTAACCGAAAATGTGGAAATGCGAGACGAAATGCAATTGAAAATTCCCCGAAAATTTTAAGGGGTTCCCAGAAAGCCTAGACCCTTTCTTAGGTTCATTTTTAAGTTTTTTTAATAACAAAATCGACTTAAAAAAGGTAAGGTTAAAGGGAAACTTGAAATAGTATTTATTTCTTTAAAAAAATATAAAATACAAATGATAAAAATATACCCAGAATATTTTAAAGTATATTAATTAATCACTCTTTTTTTGGTGGACTTCTATGATGGTTCTGATGTGACAAAAATCAATTTTTATCTTCTTAAGTCACAATTTGACATATTTAGCTTAAAGATTATGTCAACCTACAGTTTTCAGAGAACTACGAATATTTTATCTGTATCTTAAGACCTTATTCTCTATATACTTAAGCAAAACTTAAAATATATACCTTATTTTGTGGGTCATAAAATCTTCATAGATTTTGGGGTATTCTCTGGCTCCAAAGAATCCATTAATATATTTTTTTAAATATATAAACATATAAATATATATATTCCTATATATATATATCACTATATATATACATATATTCCTATATATATATTTCCCTGTCTTTGCCTACCTTCAACTGCTCCAGTTTCTTAGATAAGATCTCTCATCTTCTCTCGGTCTTGAGTTTTTTTGGTTGCTAATAACTCTGGCTTTTTTTTTTTTGAGGGGCTTTTCTCTGTTTGTTTTCCAGACGGCCCGAGGGGTCACAGGGGTCGCTGACCCCCCCGCCCAGACATTGACCTCCACCTTCTCCCGCCCCTTTGGCAATGCGATGCGAAGCTCTGGCTGCGATCGACGCACGACAAGTTTTCGGGTATGTTTTTTGTTTTATTTTTTTATATTATTTTCTCAAATTATTTTTCAGGGTACTCTTGGGTTTGTTGTTTGCGTTTTTCATTTAAGTTTTTGTTTTTTTCTCTGGTTCCTCATCATCTCCCATCCCCCCGGCTATCCCACCTGTAAACTTCATCATTTATGTGTAATTACACCTGGGTTCCTCGGCCTTTCGTGGGTTCTTTTGGATCTATATTCCGATATGCCTTTTGGCTCTGGATTCCCCTCTTTTCGTTTTGATTTTCATTTTGATTTTGATTTGTCAGGAGGCAGGTAGCCCACATTTCCCCGTAATAACTATATTTATCTCTTCGCGGTTTGGTAATTCCCCAATTTACCGGATTCCTCTATTGGCTGCGAAGGCTGCATAAAGACATTCATTACGGATGGGCGCGATGGTGTCAGGATCCCGCCGGTTTTTTGTAGTTTTTTTGCTGCTGCTTTTTTTTTGCTGACCGGTTTCGGGCATTTTTACTTTCGATCGACGGGAAAATTTTTACAAACTCTGTCTGCGTCCGCAATGCGCAAAAAAAAAAAAAAAAAAAAAAACGAAACTTTAATAGACCAAACCGCAAGTTCTAACCGGTTTTTCGGGGAATTTTCTTCTTCGTTTTTCATTTGACTGTCCATTTCCCATAGCAATAAGTTAGGGGAAAATTGGGGGAAATGTAAATGTAAAGTTGGAAATTGATTATAAAAGTGGAGAATATGTAAATTATGATTATGAAATTTATAAATTGAAATGTAAATGTAAAGTTGGAAAATGATTAAAAAACTTAACAAGTACAGGGAAATTATGATGGAAATTTATTAATTGTAAAATTGTAAAATGAAAAAGATTAAGATTAAGATTAATTTTTCATTTTACCAATTTAATTTATAAATTGAATTAAAATTTTAATTTATAAATTACTTTTTCATTTTACAGTTTTAATTTATAAATTAAATTACAATTTTAAATTACAATTTTAATTTATAAAATTAATTAATTAAATTAAAATTGTAATTTAATTTAATTAAATTTAATTAAATTAAAATTGTAATTTAATTTATAAATTAAAATTGTAAAATGAAAAAGTAATCTTAATATTTAAGAAAAAAAAAATTTCTTTAATTAAAATTGTAAAATGAGAAGTAATCTTAATCTTAATCTTTTTCATTTTAATTGTAATTTAATTTATAAATTAAAATTGTAAAATGAAAATATGAAAATAAATATTAAGATATTAAGATCTTAAATATAAAGATTACTTTTCATTTTACAATTTTAAATAAAAATTAAATATTAAAATTACTTTTTCATTTTACAATTTAAATTTATACATTTTCCTCATAATTTCCATGTTTTTGTTAAGTTTATTATTAAAGAAAATAAGTTTCAATAATTTTGCTATTTATTTAATTTAATTTAAACTCCTTTCTTTAATTTCCTTATGAATATAATCGGTTAATAAAAAGAACTCTCATATTAAGCTGTAAATTGAGGCTTCATTTCTAAGATTTTAAGGCCTTCCTGTTGCACTCCATCCTCCTCTTGGCTCTCTTGGATCTTCCATCGGTCCAATGATCGAGTCAAGATCTACGGCTTGGCCTGAATCGTCGAGATCCGATTCGATGCGATTCGATACGATCCGATCCTCAAGCTCAAGCTCTCCGCTGGCTCAATCTCAATCACTTGACCATGATGATGGGTGGGCCAGAGGGGGAATGCGGTTGCTCTTGGCCACTCTATTACTCTACTCCGCTCCTCGATCACTTGTCCGAGTGTCCAAGTGTCCGAGTGTCCAAAAGTCCGGCGTGCAATGCAATTCTCGAGGCATTTTTCGTTCGCTGCCACTGATTTGGGTCACGGACAGTCATCATCATCATCATCTCGTTCGCCGGGCCAGGCTCTGGCTCTGGCTCTATCCTTGTCTTTACAGGTTTTTCGACTTTTACTTGCATCTGGCATTGGCCAGGCCGAATTCGTATTTAATATTATTTTAGCTCTTGGCTCTCTGGTTCCGTGTTTCATCTGCGATCAGACGAAAAAGAAAAAAACATGGGCTTCTTGGTAAACAGCTGTTGTGACTAGCACCTTGGCTGGGTGGCTTCATTTTGGCTGTAAGCCCGTGTAATTGGTATTTAAAAAAAATATATATATAAGCTTCATGGATTCGACATAACTCTTGATTTTCTGCGCTGACTGTTTTTTAGTTCGTTTCTAAACAAGGCTGAGTTCTATAATTAAATTGTTCGAAAGGAGTTATACATTTACAAGCTGTTTATCGTGGGAATTCGGAAGTTTTTAAGTAAGTTTCCCGAAAACAGCTTTTCCCTTAATTATTTTTATTTTACTTTATTTTTGTTAGAATCTCTGCACACAAGGAGAAAATGTTTAGACATCTGATTGACATTTGTATATCTATGGGATTTGGGTGTAAGGGATTTATTTGATATATGGGGGAGTACGTTCTGAGATTGCGTTCTAAAGACTTCTTATAGGTGGAATATATAGGTATTTCTAGAACTCTTTTAGTAATTTTGACAAATGATTTTCTTCTGCTGTTTATCTTGTTTATCCTATTTATCCTATTCATTCTATTCATTCTATTTATTCTATTCATCCTATTCATCGGTTAATTTCTCCCTTTCTTAGTTAGGATTCTACTCATTTATTTATTATTTTATATCTATGGGATTTGGTTTTTCATGGCACTGGAAGTATGTTCTAAAGACTTCTTATAGTTGGGTAAATATTAGGTGGAGTATATGGTTATTTATTTTATTTTAAAAAGAAGAAAGTGAATTTGACAAATGATTTTTTACTGCTGTTAATCTTTTGCATCCTATTTATCCTAAACCTTCTATTCACCCTATTTATCCTATTCATCTTATTTATTTCACCCTTTCTTAGTTATGTTTCTACACATTTATTTATTATCTTAAATCGTAATTGATTTTTTCTTTTGTTTTTCATTTTATTCAACAAATCATCTAAAGTCAACTGGAACTGAAGGTTTATCAAAGTTGACAATTGGCACACTTTTCGATTTAATGCTCGATTCTCCATGATCTTTGTATGTTTATCCTCCTCTCTAGCGAAGAGGAAGAGAATGAGGAATCAGAGAAGAAGAAGAAGAAGGAGGAGGAGGAGAAGAATGGAGTACAAACAATGGCCAAGAAAATTTCACAGCTCTTACCATGACTTTGGTTTTGGCCCCCAAAGAAAGATCAAGAGACGACAGCAGCCCCAAAAAAACGATATATTATAAGAAAAAAAAAACAAAAAAAAAACGAAAAGAAAAAAGAAACACAAGACGTTGGCAACTGTGCAAATAAAGCAACAAACAATAACAACACACACACAGACACCCGCACACCCGCACACCTGTGGGTGAAAGAAGAAGCGGAGCGGACACCGAAACAAAAAAAAAAAAGAAGAATAAAATAACAACAACGTGTAAATGAAAAGCCAAACAAAACCATTTTACAATTGTGGCCACGCCGTGTGTTATATGTTGGTTTTGCTTTTGTTGCCTTTGTTATTTCTGCGGAAAGTCGGGAAAATCAGTCAATGGAACGTCACGGCAGAACAGCGACGCCGGCAGCGATGCCAGCGGCCAGCAGCGCAGCATCGGGGGCGTGCGCTGTGTAAGTTCAATGAAATGCAGGCAAAAAAAAAACAGAAGTCGAAGAAGGAGAAGGAGATGGAGGAGAGGCAAACAACAACAACACCGAAAACAAGAACAGCGCCAATTGATCCTCCAAAGCAAAATTGCTTTCCCATTTCCAAGCACTCGCAAAAATTATGGCCAACTATTTTTGGAGTCAATAAACAAAACAATAAGAATTTCTTTTGTTGTGAAAAGCTTTAAATTTTTGAGAAATTAGGCAATTCATTCGTAATATAAAATATACGGGTTCTCTCCAGCTTGCTCTCTCTCTCATTGGAAAAGTTTACAGTTATTCTAAAAGTACAGCAATAACTGTAAGCACTCTCATAAATCTAACTAAATCTATGCAAAGATCGAAATCAAGATCAAGTTCTTATACTAATTCCTAAATTAAAATTCTTGTACTATATTTTACTCACCTCTTCAACCTTCTGCTGCATTTTGCGTGGATACTTTTTTATCTGCGGCTGCTGCAAAATACCAAGTCCGTTTCAACACTAAACAGAACAAAATTTGCTGAACAGAAAAAAAAAAACAATGCGTTCAAATGTTTTTAGATGAAACACAACAACATTCACGCAGTTCCAATGTTTGTTGCAGACTTTCTGCTGTTTAACGGCGGTTGCGCGCGCGCTAAAAGTGCAGCGGATAATAACAAACAAACGATCGAACCAACGAACGAGCGAACGAACAAGCAGACGGATGATGTTGGGAGTTGGAGTAAGGCGCGAAGAAAACGACCAGCACGAAGAGCAATCGAAAACAAAATGCGATAACGGCGCACTTCAAAAGCTTGCCAACTATCGAGGGGATGTGAGTTTGGGCCTAAAAAATACCATGCCAGATAACAAATACCAAGCCAAAACATCGGATGATATTTTTTTATTTTGCGTTATAATTTCAATAATTAATTATGGGTTAATTAAGGGGTATTTATTTAAAATACCCCTTAATTCATGTAATATTATGAGCGCCATGTTAATAAATAATCAGTTATCCTGCTGTATTCCGTTTCAATAGTTTTAGATTTATCGATATCGATATTTTGGTATTTTTTCTTGACTGCCTATTGGTCGGTTGCCAGGCCAACGGTCTTTCAAAAACAAAAGCGAAAACAAAGGCCAAAGGAAAACGTCAGAAAAACAAAAGTAAATCAAAATAAGGCATGCAAAAGGTTAGGGACATGAAGCGAACCGGCGTCTACCGCGTGAGCGGCAACATCGGAGACTTCCAGCTGGAGCTGAAGCTGCGCCACATCAGCGAGTGGCTGCCGGTGCCCAAGTTCGAGTATGCCGGCGCCCAGGCCAACGCCACCAGTGGCAGCGGCAGCGGCACCGATCCCTATCCGGAGTTGGATGAGACTGAGCCCTGGTCGGACTGCCGCATTTATCTGCCGCGGGGAGACGACTCCTACGGCGTCGAAAACCGACTGGGTTACTACACCAGTTACGAGGAGACGGGTTGCAGCCAGGTCGCTCGCCGGCGACGCAGGAGCCCCGCATCGCAGAAGTCCCCAGAAGATGGAGCCGAGAAGGCAGCGGGTGTGGTGGAGAGCCGGCGACGCCGGAGCTCCGCCTCCCAGAGTGCCCTAGAGGAGCGAGCGGAGAAGGCAGCAGGGGGCTTGGAGGAGCTGGGGGAGGCGGAGGAGCTGGAGCTGGGGCAGCGCAGCAATCGGAGCCTGAGAGACCCCACATGGAGCATCCTCAGTGAGGGTAGCAATCCAGCCGGCGAACTGTTTTACACGCGGAACCGGGAGCTGTGCAATGGCCGTATCGCCACCATACGCATCGCCTGGCAGCAGAAGTACTTAAGCCAAGCGGAGGTCGAACGCCACCTGCCGGATCCCGGTGGCTGTGCCACCAAGCTGCAGCGACGCTACCATACATGGGCTTTGGAGACACACGAGCTGCAGCAGCGACATTTTCGGCGGCTGGAGTTGGTCAGGGAGGAACAGGAGCTGGAAGAGGACCAGGAGCAGGCCAGAGTGCGTCGTCGGATGCGCAAGTCGCGACGCAAACAGTCCAGTCGCCCCAGCACCGTCGTGACCCGGGCCGACACTGGTGGACACACACCCACCACCCAGGGCCTGTCCTCGGCCAGCATTTCGGAGGTGTCATTCGACGATCCGCACTTTGCGGCCCGAACCTGTCTCATTCACACGCTGGTCGATGGCGATGCGGAGGATCTGCTGCCGCCCGAGGCCCGGCAGCTGCATCTCGAGGGTCAGCAGCTGATGTACGTGTACGCGGACCTGCCCAAGGACACGCTGCTCGTGAGCATTCGCTACGATCCCGGCCAGGGGCTGCTGTACGTGTACCCGGACTTTAGCAGCAGTGCCCGCGACCTGGACTACATGGTGCAGATAGAGCGGGACAACGACTGCCGGCAGCTGTATGCCTATGGCTTCGAGAATGCCACACCGCTGGCGGGGCTGATCGAGGAGGAGCAGCTGCAGGAGGAGCAAGCCGACGATGAGGAGGCAGATGAGGAATCGGAGCTGGAGGTCCCCGAAAATGCTACGGGGCTGGAGCTTGTGGAATACTACCACAAGCAGCGCCTGCTCGCCAGTGAGCTGCGTAACCCGGTGCCCTTCGATTTGCCGCCAAAGCGAATGCGACGAGTGTGCCTGCTCCTGGAGCTGCAGACGGCCCAGCACTTTGAGTACCCCAACGTCCACGTCCGCTACTACATCCAGCTGCCGCCGAACACGCTGTGGGAGGCGCCGGCCGGCGAGGATCCGCTGCGCGGAGCCACCGCCACTTGCCGAAATGCCGGCGACTGGCGACTGGCCAACCTGGGCCACTGCTGGCAGCTGACACTGCTCTGCGAGGAGCAACACCAGCCGGACCAGCAGCTGCTGCACCTCTACTTCGAGGTGGTCAGCATAGACCGTTGGCAGCGTGAGCGCTCCGAGGGCTATGCCCACTACTCCCTGCCTCTAATAGCTTCCCTGCCCACGCAGTCCGTTCGGCTGCAGTGCATCCGGCCGCTGGGCAGCTGGCTGGATGCCCTCAATCGTTACTTTATCGGTGGAAGGCAACTGTTTGACTTTGTGTCCTTCTTCGATGTGCAACAGCAGCAACAGCCGACGGAGGTGCATTCCCGCCTAGAGTCGAATGGCGGCAAGGCCATGCGGAGCACGGGATCGCTGATGCTCCGGATGCAGAAGCTCCAGCAGCGACAGATCGATCGTGTCAGCCAGCTGCTCCATCTGGAACTGGGCGACAGCGATGACGATAGTGATGACGGCGGCGGCAGCAGCAGCAACGAGGCGGCGGAGGCCAAGTCCCCTGGGAATGAGGATGCAATTGGGTGCACCACCTTGGAGGAGGTAATGGCCGCCTATGTGGAGGCCCGGCAGCGAATCGAGTCGCTGCTGCGCAGCATTGCGGATTTGTGAGGCATGCTTCCGTTGTTTGTATAGTCGTAAATAAAGAATTGATAAATGAAATAATTCCATTTCAAATTCTTTGTTTTAGCGCTTAAATTTTAAATGCAAATTCTGGCTTTCAAATCGATTAATTTTTCGTTATCGTTGAGCGATGGAGTCGATATCGATTCCAGTGCAGAAAAACTCAAATTTTTAAATATAACACTTTTTTGGTATATTTTTTGTTTATTCACAGTATATTTGGTATATTTTATATACCGGCAAGATAATTTATCTATTACACCGCGGTCACACTGATTCAAAGAGCGGGCTAAATCCTCTAGAGAATTTGTAGTTCCCTTGGAACGGGATCCACCATGGACTACGACCTATTCCAGTCGGACGATGAGGAGGACATCCTCACCGCCTTGGACCTGGCCACGCAGCAGCTCAAGCAGAATGCCCTCAACGCCCCAATGGACATGGACGACGCCGACGACGAGGAGGAGTACATGGACGAGGGACTGGATTGGCTGCCGGAATTCTGTTGCAGCGGCAAGGACACACAAAAGACGCCGCTGCCGGCCGAGGGTTTCCTGCGCAGCGGATACACTCAACTCCATCCGCCGCGCTGTCGTCTGGAGAACCTGTGCTTCGACTTCTCCGAGGGACAACTGACGGTAGCCGCGGTGCGAAACTACCTGCACGGCGAGGCCTGGTGAGATTGTCCTCATATCTAGCTTCAAGGCGTTGATAGTTACCTTCCTCCTCCTCCTATTCCGTTTGCAGCAAGAATGTGCAGAAGCTTTTCGCCGCCGTGGCGGGTCAGCAGCAACTGGGACCGACGCAGGCCTTGCTCTCGTCGTCGTTGGGTTCCGGTTCCGGCTGGTTTCGCGTCCGCCAGCAGGTCACCCACTTCTACCACCTGCTGCTTAGCCTGCGCCCCGAGGACCAGCAGCAGTTCCACCAGAATCTTCGGCTTCTGCTCAACAATCAGCTGGACACGGAGGAGGCCTGGAAGGTGCTGTACTTTGCGGAGCACAGCAAGGGCAACGAGTGCCAGGCGCCAGCATATCATCTCTATCACGGCATTCTCGAGTGGCGCTTCCTAGATCTCCTTCTGCTATCCGCCGCCGCAGAGGGAGAGGGAGAGGATCAAGGCAGCAGCAGCACCAGCAGCAACCTCCTGGGACAGCTAGAACGAACGCTAGACGATCTGATTGTTTGTGCGGGGCATCATTACCGTGGCCGACATCGCCCGGAACTCATTCACACCTCGCCGTTCGTGTGTCGCTGCACCAAGGAGCTGTGGCTGCTACTGCAGCGCCTTATCCCGCTGTGGCTGGGCGAGCGGGATCTGGATTTCTGGCAGCTGTTCCACAAGGCCATGCTCCGTCACAGGGCCAAGTGTTTTCCGGGTAAGCCTGCTCCTGTATCCTTGCCGCGGCATTTTAATACCCAATCTCATTGCCAGGGGAAACCAATGCCGTCTCGCTGGCCTTTCACGAATTCTACGCCTGGTTGCGGCTCGGCCTGGCCCGCTTGGATGAGCTGCAGCCGCAGGAGATCCTGCCGCCCAGCAGTAGCTTTCAGGCGGCCCCTCTGCTGAAGCAATTCCTAGCCAGCCAGCCGGACGAGCAGCAGCGTCGCGTCTACTTCCTGCTAATCGCACCCCTGCAGCTGCAGCTGGGCCAGCCGGACGTGGACGTGCTGTGCCAGCTGTGGGAGTACCTGCATCGCTCCCTCAACTGCAACTTCAGTGCGGGCGGCGGCACGGTGGAGCAGCTGGATCAGCTTCCGCTGACCTGTCCCAGCGGCGCCGCTTACGTGGAGCGCTACACCAAGCTGTTGGCCAAGGCGCAGCTCGAGGATCTCAATCTCAGCAGCTTCACCACCTACGCGTGGCTGCTGGGCCGGACGCTGAAGCTGCTGCCCGCCCAGGGACGGAGCAACCAGCGGCAGAAGCTGCTGGGACGCATCTTCAGCAAGTTCAGTGCCGCCAAGCTGCTGGCTCTCAATGAGCCCGGCATCCATCATGTGATCGAGCTCTTCCTGTGCCTGCTGCTCGCACAGGAGGATCTCGGGGAGCTGGCAGTGAAGCTGCGCGAAATGCTGCTCTGCCTGGCGCTGGACAAGCTGCCGCCGGTGCGTCGCATCCTGGTGGCCAAGGGTCACATGGCGTTGCTGCTGCTGCACGCCCAGCATCGCCTCGGAATGGACGACTATGTGGGCAAGCTGTTGGGCCAACTGGCTGCCATACGCAACGACGTGGAGGTGGGCGCCGTCTATGCGGGCGCCCTTCAGGCCATTTTCGACCTGGCGGACGACTTTAATCGCGGCGAGCAGCTGCTGCTGGGTCCCTGGCTGACGCACTACGTGGAGAAGAGCGGCCAGGCGTCGCAGGATCGGGTGTGGCAGGCCCTCCATGCGCTCATCCTGCGCCTCTGCGAACCGCGCGTTGTAGCGGGCAACGCGAGTGGCATTAAGGAGGCCCTGCAGCAGCACATCCTGCCGCTGCTGAGGACACAGTACGTGAGCGGACACAGTTCGTGGCTGCCCAGGCTGGCCGCCAGGTTTGTGGCTATCCTGGACAAGGAGCCGGGCGACAAGCTGCTGCTCGGTTTCCTCCAAGGGCCGGAGCCTTTAAACCTGGCCGCCTCGGCTCAGCTGCTGCTTGAAGTCCTCGAGGACGGCGATCTGCGGCGTCCCTCGAACGCCACAATCCTGCAGGTGTGGGTCAAGTCCCTGGTCCTCCTCAATGCCCAGCACGAGACAGTCGTGGCCCTAATGCCGCACGTCACCCAGCTGGAGGAGTTCCGACAGCTGGCCATCGATCCCGCCGCCCTGGAGGGCGGCCGCGAGCCACTCTGCGCCTTCTTCGGTGCCCTGGGCAGGCGGGCGCAGCAGGAGGAGGCGGCAGCCCATGTGCGCATGCAGTTGAGCCACAAACTGCACGCCTATGTCCACCACTTCGAGCTGTGGCTCTCGCCGGACCGACTACGCACCGAACTGGGGTCGCGCTTCTACAGCTTCCTGGCCATCGTCATCTACAACTGCCCCAGCTTGGCGTACGTGCGCTCCAAGCCGACCTGCTTCTTCCATTTGGCCATGGTGCGGTTCCTGCTCACCACACAGCTGCAGGCGGGCGTGCCGCCCGAGGGCCGGATGCCGCAGATGGTGCACAAGATCTTCCCCGTTCTGCTCCAGGGTATTGGACGGCTGCCCTACCGCACCGATGCCTACGTGGGTAAGACACTGGAGCAACTCGTCCAGCACTGGACACCGCACTTTGGCTTCTCGCCCAGCGCCAAGCTCGTGGCTCGTCCCTATGCCATTCTCCTGCAGGCGGACGTCGATGCCAGCGATGGTGCTTTGGCTCAGTTCGTCCTGCAGCTGTTGGTCAGCCAATTTCTGGTGGTGCAGCGACGCAAGGCGGGCCAGCAGGCGGGTCTCGTCATCAGTATTCTGCAGCAACTCATCGAGGGCATAGCCGTGGAGCAGGAGCAGCAGCTGCTCACCCTCCTGCGCGGCGTCCATGTGCCGCTGCTGGAGCACGTCATGTTCGTGGACGAACTGGATCACAGTCGCAACCAGGTGCTCGGTCTGTACCGCGTCCTGGTCCAGCATAACGGCTGCTTCAAGCGATCCCAGGCTGTCCGCGACATGTGCTCGTCCCATCTGCGTTCGCTGGCGGAGAAGCATCTGGCGCACTGCACCTACTTTTACTTCCAGATGCTGATCAAGCTGGCGGAGCTAGCTCCGGATCTGGTGGCACCCCTTGTGCCCTTTGTCCGCGAGCAGGCCAAGCAGGTGGAGCTGAAGCGCGGCGCCGGCGAGGATGTGGGCATACGCAAGTGCCTGCAGCGACTGGAAAGGGTGCTGGGCTAGGCCTAGATCGTAGTGAATAAATGCACGAGTTTAAGAGAACCTTCCCTTGACTTGCTCCTTGGCTGGCTTCCAGTTAAACTCCTGAACAAGATCCAAAGTTGTATAAAAGTGTTATTATTTCAAAAGAGGAAGAAGACCCCGGGGAATCCTCCCCTTGGATACAAACGTTTTTAGCTTCATCACAAATATTCGCTTCTCGCTGCTCCTTCGTCCTCGTCCTCGTTTGGAGCTTACAGATTTACTTTAAGGCTTGGCAATAATAAATACACTAGGATTGCTTCTCATCATGGCAGGGCATCCTCAGCCTCAGACCACGTTCTTGGCTTCGCGCGGTATGCGATTCGTGAGCAGGTCGGCGGGCATGAAGCCCGAGTCGCCCAGGTACTTGATGGACACATTGCCGGAGGCACCGATCGTTAGCCAGGTGATGGACGCGTGATTGATGTTGATGCGCAGCCATCCCTCCGCCGGGAACTGCAGGGCGCGACAGACAAAGTACCGGATCACGTTACCATGGCCCACGATCAGGGTGTACGTCTCCTTCTCCTGGTCGGGATAGGCGCGATGGAAGTAACGCCTGAAGGCGGCCTCGATGCGGGTGCCGTCGCGCAAAAACTGCTGCAGGGAAACCGTAGGATCGGAATCAGAATCACAGAGTAGATCAGGTTAAAGCCTCTGCTTACCGACGCCTCTGGCTTCCAGTGGCCCACCGGCGGCTGTGGCGGTATTGGTGCTCCCTCGCGCAGGAAGGCGCAGTTCACCACCTTCTCCTTATCGAACTGGATCTCCTTGAGTATAATATCGGACGTCTCCTGGGCCCGCACCATGGTCGAGGCCACCACCTTGTCCCACTTAATGCCCAGCTCGGACAGGCGCTGGCCGGTGAACGCGGCCTGCTTGCGACCCCGCTCGGTCAGATGATGCGTTGCGTCCGAGTCACCAACGTCCAGGTACTCGCCGTGCCGCACGAGGATAATGTGGCGCGCCTTCTTGGCCTTGCACTTCTCCAGCTCGGCGTTGTAGCGATTCTCCTCATCCGGCAGGCTGTTACGCAGCGGGCGCACCAGTGACCTGGGCTCGCGGCAATCCCAGTTGCTGTCCCACAGCGCACAGGAGTCCACCGGCTTCTCGCTCGACGTCCAGGAGGCGTGCGCCGCGGTCTGGGGATCGCGCAGCCGCTGCAGGTAGAAGGCAGTCAGACCGGCGCCGGTGCCGCACAGGAAGCTGGTCAACTTTCGCATCTTGGAAGGTTAATAATGACGATCTCCGGTAGCTGACTTTTCCTTTATCTCTTTTTATCTTTTTTATCTTGTTTTTTATCTTTCGGCTTTCTTTTGTTTTCTTTTCGCCAATTCGCCGCTAGTTAGTGTGACCAGAGCGGCGGCGAAAAGCCCATCGCTGCTTGGTAGATTTCGCCGTGCAGCTGGGTTTACAGTGTGTATTCCATTTTATTAATCCGATTTGTCATATAAAATTTATATGATATGGTACATATTCATATTTATATATGGTTATAAAATTAATTTAATTACCTATATTAGTAAATTGTTTAACAACACTACTGTGTTGTGGTGTATCGAAAAATACCGATATAATCATATTTGGCTTCCCTGCACGTGACAACTTGCCGCTGTCATTTAATTTCATTCACTTCACTTCAAGTTATCTGCCGGGACGTTGGCACTTTTCTTTCTCGCCAAAAAATTTGAACTTTTTGCAACTAACTGGTTTTTCAAAACCTGGTGGTGTTTTTCCTATCGATATATCGATAATATCGTACACTAGAATTGGGGTTGTTATAAGCATATCGCAATTTCGAAATCGTGATATAAATATATCATCCCTAGAAAATAAAACGATATATCGATAATATCGTATGTATTTTCTCACCCCTAGCCCATTGAGTTGGCATTTGGGATTTGCGAGAGAAAAAGAAATTCCGTGGTTAATTGTTTAATAACGACGTCTTACAAAAAAGTAGATGTATTGTTTAGTCAATTACCAGACGAACCTGTGTGCGTGTAAATAAGCGAACGATTTGTGTAAGTCTGATTGGAAAACGAGAGAAGGGAAGGGAAAACTGCCTGCCTGCCTGTCTGCGTGTGTGTGTGTGTGTGCGTACTAGTGCGTGTGTGTTTATGCACAGCGGCTCTCCAATTGGCCGCATTTAATATTTATTTTTAAAGGAAATTGACAAAGACAACTGCTAAAGTGCTCCTTTATTGCCAGTGCAAATAATTGAGTGGTCAACTCTTGAGGGGGACACCGGATTGCAACACTGTGCTCTTCCTCTTCTTCGCTCTTTCTGTCCCTCTAGCTCTCTCTCTCTCTCTCTCTGTCCGTTGTTCTCAACCACTGCTCCAAATTTTTTTCACTTTGCCTTACTGGCGAGGACAGAAGGAATGAAATAAATAAATAAATAAATAAATAATACGTCAATCAGCAGTGTTTTATGGACTTCCAAAGCGACGGTAAAACGAATTATCAGTGAGCGAAGAAGAAGAGGCACCAAAAGCGAAACAGCAGAAAAAAACCTGCTACGTCAAGAGAACAACAACAACAACAACAACAGCAGTAAGAGAGCGAAACGATGGTAACAAAACGAAGAAGAGGAAGCACGAGTGAAAGAGAGGGGGGTATTTTAAGGCAAACGTCCACGTAAACTTTTAACTTTTGCTTTTTGCTTTTTACATATATATATATATGTATATATGTATTTTGTTTTCGATACTGCGTCCAACGGCCGCCAGCGCAGCGATTTGTTTTCATTTTTTTTTTCCTTTCGCCAAAAGTCGCGGAAAACAGGTCATTTTCCATGAAAACTGGTTTCGTTCATTGAACCGCTACACAAATCCAGCAAAACCACCTAAGAACCACCACCACCGCCACCCGCTACCACCACCCGCTGTTTGCCGAAGAAACCCCCTTCTAAAGGCCACCTTTCTCAATGTCCTGTTCAAGTTTAATTTCGAAAATCGTCACAAAAATAGACAGAAATGTGAGAGAAATGTAGATAAAATATACTAAGATCGTACTATAAATTTCCAGCAGCTGATAAGATAAATCTGTGTAAAACTTCCTCTAGAAAAACATAGTTAGAGTGCCAAAAGTCAACGAAACTAACAAAAAGTTTGTGAAATAACACAGAAATACACTTGAGATAATACAGTACACACTTTGAAAGGCTTAACATTTTTTTTTTGAATGTTTTGACTGAAAAATTGTTTAGCATTTTCACTCAAACACTCTGCCGGTTCTCTGCTAAATGTAATATATTTTATTTTAATATGCATTATGTTTCCCTTATTGCAGCTCTAACATGTTGCACAACAATGCGTCCTGGCCACCGCAACAGCAGCAGCAGCATCCGCAGCAGCCACATCCTCCTCTCCTCCAGCAGCAGCAGCAACCGCATCCTGTCCAGCATCCCCAGCAACAGCAGCAGCAGCTCTATGCCAGCCAAATGTTCCAGCAGCAACAGCAGCAGCCGCCAACGACGAGCTACTGGTCGCCGGAGGAACAGCAGCCGCAGCAGCAGCAGTCCCTGAACTACAGCAACTACTTTGCGGGACAGCAGCAGCAGCAGCAGCAGCCACTGTATTATCCCACGCATCACCAGCTGCCTCAGGCGCCAGCGGAAAACGCTCTCGACTCCTTTGATAACAACAACAGCGGTGGAGGAGGCGGCAGCGTTACCACCAGTCGGAACGATGGCTGGGGAGACTGGGGCGATTGGAATGATAACAACAACACCAGCAGCAACGGGAACGAGGCCGTGATGGAGACGCCACAGGAACAGCTGCTGGAGGACTCCTTCAATGTGCAATCCTCGACCGGCAGTTGGCAGGCCTTTGCCAATAACAATGCGGAGGTACCTCTGCAGCCTCCTGCTCCGTCTCTGCTGCAGCAGCAGCCTCCGGCTCCATCTCTGCTGCAACAGCAGCAGCCTCCGCCGCCGGAGCTGGGCCAGGAACCGGAGATGGATGCCATTGTGCCGCCACAAGCTTTCCAGAATCAACCAGCAGCTGGTCCGCCGCTGAATGTCGTGCCAACAGGAACGGCACATGCACCTCCACCAGCACTGGCACCGCCGGCAACACTGCCACCTAGCATGGCACCTCCGGCATCAGCACTGCCTCCTAGCATGACGCCAGCCGCCGGCAATCCCTTCAAGCGTTCAACGGGATTGAGCAAGCGCGTTAACATACTGGCCAATCCGTCGGAAGGAGGCGTATCCTCGTCACCAGCACTGGCTCCAGTGGCTCCGGCAGTAGCACCAATGGTTCCGGCACCTGGACCAGAGCAGCTCTTTGGCTTGCCAGCGGAGGCACAGGGAGAGCCCTTCAGCATACTGGCCGCACTGCCAGTGGCTGCTTCTATAGGAGCACCTCAGCCGGTTCCTGCTACCGCTCCTGCTGCTGCTCCGGCTCCTGTTTCAGCTCCCGCTCCGGCTCCAGCTCCCGCTCCTGTTCCAGCTCCTGCTCCTGTGGCATCGCTCTATGCACCACCACTGCTGCTGGAACAGCCAGACAACCAGGAGGTGCTCTCGGCCCCGAATGACGAACGGGCACAGTATCTGCAAACGAGCCACCTGTCCGAGCAGCTGGGCGAGGGTGAAGCGGATCAGGATGCTGGCCTCCTGCCGCCACCGGGACTGTCGCGTCTGGTACTCGGCCAGCCGGAATTGGACTTCCAGCAGCAGCGTTTGGTCACCGGAGGCACTGAGCAGTCATCGCTTAACGTGGCCCAGGCGGCGGCCCTGCAGCATATGGAGGAGCGCCAGGCCGACGGCGAGGATACCTCGGATGGGGAGCAGCAGGTGCGCAACCTGCAGACGCCGCCGCGACGCGTTGTGACGGGCGTGGAGACCAGCGTTGCTCCCGTAGCGCCGCTTTCCGTGCGCGAGCAGCGCGAAGTTGTGCTGGATGGCGAGAATCTGGAGGATCGCGAGGCTGTATCGCCGCCACCGACATCTGAGCTGGCGCAAGCACATCACATACTGCCCTCCGATGAGTCGGAGCAGTTGCATCACACAACGCCGCTGGCGCTGACCGACCAACAGCAGCAGCAGCAGCAATCAAACCAGCAGCCTTCTCTGCAGCAACACCAGCAACATCAGCAGCAGCAGCCGCAGCAGCTGGAGAAGCGCACGGCGGCCGGGCGTCGTGGCAATGCCACCTCGCTGGACCTGGAGTCCGAGGACGAGTCGGATGAGTTTCTGGCCAGCGAAAGGGAGCGGGATCGCGAGCATGCACGCGAACGCCGCGATCCCATTGACGAGAGACCTCGAGGCCGTGGCGGACGTGGCAGCCACTACACCTACGATGGCGAAACGGAGGACTCGGTGCGCGGTGCTCCGCACAACGAGAGCAGCAAGTCGCTGAGGGAAAGCCATCACCGGCGCAGCAATCACGAGTCCACGCGCTCGCGCCGCCATCATCCCGAGCCGGAGGTGGAGCGTGAGCGGGAGCGCGAGAGGGAACGGGATCGGGAACGGGACCGCGAGCGCGAACGCGAACGCAACTGGCGGCGACGATCCAACAAGTATTTCAGCGGCGGCGAGGATCAGGATCAGCGCTCCTACGATCACTCGCGACGCGGCTACAACAACAGCAACTACGACGGCGAGTCGGACAACCTCGAGATGAATCATCTGGCCGATGGCGAGCTGGATGCCAGCATCGTTAGCGGTGCACCGAGCAGCATCGCTGGCGGTCGGAGCAGCAAGACAGGTCGCCAGCGGCGCAGTGCGCCCGAGGATGACTACGACGACTATGAACGGGATCGCGACCGTCAGTACTCCTCTCGACGCTCGGCAAAGCAGCATTCGACCGAGAAGTCCCGTTCCGGTGGCGGCGGCGGTGGTGCTGGTGGTGGTGGCCGCAGGAGCTACGATAACCAGGGACGTAGCGGCGGTCGCCTCGATGATTCGCGGCGTTCCCGTCACAACGATCTGCGCAACTGGGATGGCTACGAGGAGTACCGGCGCAAGAGTTCGCGGAACAGTGACCTCGAGAAGGAGCGCCTCAACGGCGGCAACGGAGGCGGCAGTGTCACCGCCGGCGGCTCTGGCTCCGGTTCGAGCAAGCGTCGCAACCAGTATGACCAGTACGGCGGCGTGGCCGGCGGCGCCTACGATCCTTATGGCATGTACGAGCAGATGTCGCGCAATCCGCATGCCTACGCCGACATGTACGCCAAGTTCTATGGCCAGATGATCAACTCGATGACGGCGGCCGTCACTGCGAATGCCACTGCTGCTGCTGTGCCCGGTGGGGCTGCTGTGCCTGGTGGAGTCGGAGCAATGCTGGGTGCGCTGGTGCCGGGCGCGGTGCCAGCTGCTGCGGCGACCAACCAACTGGTGGCGGGCAATGTAAGCGGAGGCAGCGAAGCGGCTTTGCTCAGAGAGCGCGAAAGGTGAGTTCCTCATTTCTCTCAGTGAATTATGTTTAATTCTTGTTTTTGTTTTGAAAGTTTGCTTGCCATTTAGTGTTTTTTATCGTTTACGAAATTAGGAAAAGGTCCCGGGAACTTGCAGGAGTTCGATTTTTAAGGGATTTCTAGGTTTTCTAGATTTAGTTTGAACCTAGGAACCTATGTCTATAGGTACAGATATATATCGCGATCAATATCATATTGAAAATATCATAAAGTTTAATATCGAAATTTAAAAAATCGACAAAAATGCAAATTTATCTTAAAATATCGATATTATCGAAAAATATGAGAAGAATGTTTTGAATTATTTGCATAGCTCCTAATTTAATAGTATTTACATTTATAAATTTTATATAAAAATATAAAAAATATATATGTAAATATGTATATATATATCTATATAAATATATATCTTATTTTTTGAAGATATTTTTGTAATTTTGAGTAGATATTCAAATTTCAAAATATGTTTAAAACCTATTGAAATTAGGAAAATCGACAAAGATCGCCTATTAGCTTAAAATATCGATATCATGAAGTAGTAACCAAAAGATGTTAATTATATAACATTTGGATATTTATTTTTGCATATTTTAATTTTTAAAATTAGTTTAAATGAGAGTTTTATTAAAAAAATGGTTTATATTACTATTCGGGGGCAACAAAAATAATATTAAAAAAATACCAAAGCTCTTTAAAAAAAACAATACAATTATTAAACAATCTCAACCAACAAAAAAAACTATTTAACCCTTAAGGTAGTACTATCTCGCTCTAACTCGTGTGGAATCGGTAATAACAAGCTTACAACTTGGTTAAGAAACCCAGCAAGTTTCAGGATCTGATTTTCGGTTGATCCGAAATAATGTTTTTATTATTGTTTAACTTTGGGACGTTTTGTTTTTTAGTTTGTTTAACCCGTTACCAACCCACCTCTCTCACGCCTCTTTAACCCACTCAGTCCGCTCTCTCCTAACTCTTTGATCCCCAGTTTTGCTGTCTCTCTCTCGTCCTCTGTGCCGCCTTTCGCTCCCTTGGCTCTCTGCTCGTTGATCGCAACTCGCCATGGTTTGCGATTATTATTAACATTTAGTTTGTTTAACGTGACTGCCCTCTCCCTAATGTTGAGGTTGGACTTGGGCTTTAATCTTATCAGTAAACTAAATTGCTAAACTAAATTGTAGTTAGTGATTAGATCCGCGGTGTCTCTCTTTTCCTCTCTCTCTCTCACTCTCCCAGCGCTCTCTTCTCGTGCTCTTTGACAGCTTTCTCTTCACCCGTTCGTTGTGCCACATACAAATTGTTCCACTTAGATCCCACGTTCCGTTCCACTTCCACTGTGTTCCCCTACCCTGCCAAAAAGTGCCGTTCGTTGTGTACGTTTTTTACTAATTAGCAAAAAAAAAAACACAGCAACAACTAATGCGAATTCGTAAATAACCTCAAAACTGTTTTCGTCTCTAACCAACAACAACAAAATGCACAACCAACCAACCAACACGAACAACAACAACAACAAAACCATTGTGCTTTTGCCCAAAAAAACTTCCCACCTTTATATACAGGTATACACACGCATACATAACCCAAGCCAATGAATTCCATCGTCGTCAACATTACAAAGAGCTGATCTACCAGCAACAACAACAGCACCAGCACCAGGATATCGTCCTCAACAGCAGTTTGAACGAGGATAATGCCAGTTTCTATGGAGGAGCATCATCGATATATGGCCAATACCCATCGTATCTGTCCAGTGCACGATCGCTGAGTAATTTGAACGGAGACGGACGCAATTCCCGCTGCGGACCATATTACGCTAGTTCCGAGTGCGGTCTCGATATCAGGTGGTCATAAAAAAACAAAAGAGAAACAAAAAAAGAAAAAAAAACAAAAGAAAGGCTTACTTCGGCAACCGAAGCTTTGGAATATCCTTGTAGTTCTCTTGTAAACAATACCTTTCATCAACGAGCCCTGTCTCACGTACTTGCCTGGAATAAAATGGGGGGAACGAATTCCAAAATATAATACAAGAACAGTCCTGTCTAGAACTCAATGTTAGTCCTATCCAAAACCGAACGTCCCACGTACTTGCTTGAAACAAAATGGGAAAGAAAGCTGTTCCGTTGATTCCAAATTTCTAAAGATATTCAAATTAAAAAAAAAAAAACAATAAGAAAAAATTCCAATATAAGACTCAATGTTAATCCTCTCCAAGTACAATGTCCTCTCCAAGTTCAAGGTCCTACGTAAAAGGCTGGAACGAAATGGAAAAGGGTAGACCGATTCCAGTAATTCCAAATTTCTAAAGATATTTAAATCAAACAGAAAAACAATAAAATAAATTCCTATATAGGACTCAATTTGAATCCTATCCAAGTACAAGGTCCTATGTAACGAAATGGAACAAAATGGAAACGGGTAGACCGATTCCATTAATTCCAAAACTGATAGAAAATACAGATTCTGCAAGGATTACCCAATAAAAAAAAAGAGTTACCAAACAAAAGCAAAAGAAAAGTTTATAAGAAAAAAACACTCTCCCTCGCTTACTGTCACACTATCTCGCTCCCTCGCTTTGCAAAGCTTTCTGCTGCCATCAAAAAAAACCAGAAACAATATCAAAAAAAATCTCACCCACTCACAACGCCCGCTCCCCCTCTCTGTGTCACTCCATGGTCTGCCGCTTTTTGGGAAAAGTCTCTTTCGTTTCGTTCCTCTGTCTATCTCTTTCTGTCTGTCTTTCGGATGGTTTTACTTTTAAGAATTTAAATATTAGGGTTATATTGAAATAAGGGTTAACATTGTCGAAAACTTATTTACTAAATATATAAATTATTAGATTAATAAAAAAATTTTTTAATTTTTAAAAAAATCCAATAAGGATTTCCTTGAATTCCAAAAATTTTGTATGATCTTTTTGTTATTGATAAACAAAAATATTACTTGACAAGAAAGAAAGCTAACTTCGGAAAGCCGAAGTTTGTATACCCTTGCAAAGTGCAATGTATATTTTTCTATGTATGGAAATTTTTTAGGAAATCAAAGTTTAAAAATATTATGAGTTGGTAAAAAAAAACCTTAATTTCATTTCGGATAAAAGTATAAATATTTACTAGGTTTTGAATTCTTGAGTGGGTTGAAAATTTTAAGAACTTAAGAATTTTAAATATTTTCAAAATTTTTTTTTTTATATTAATGATGTAAAATTTTGAAAAAATGTCTTAAAATTGTTTTTCCTCACGAAAATGTCTGAATTTACTTTGCTGTTGATGCTTATGAGGAATATATATGATTTATAGGTTCGGAAATGACTTCTTCGCCAAGTTTTAAATATTATAAAGCCCTGCAAGGGTATAGATATATCTTTTTGCATCTGAAATTTATTATATAGATTCATAATTCTATACGATTAACAAATTATCAAGATTTTAAATCAGTTTTGATTGACTTCACATTGAGAGTTACATGTTTTTTTTATCGAAAAATTATTATTATACACAAAAGGGGAAAAAATTCCCGAATAATTAAATCTCTTGGCAAATATCAGTCTTTAATTAATTATAAATTTCTCTGAACTGTAAATAAATATGGAGTTTAAAGTCGCATGCAGCGGGAGAAGGAACTGTTGAAATTGTCTTTCGCCGATCTCTAATGGGTTCTTCTCTTCCTGGAATTCCTAGTTTCCCTGGACTCCTGAACTTACGAACTCCCGAATTCTTGAACTCCTGAGCTCCTGACAACCTGAACTCCTGAACTCTTGAACTCTTGAACTCCCGAACTCCTGAAATCTTGAACACCTGAACTCTTGAACTCCTGAACTCCTGAACTCCCGAACTCCTGACAACCTGAACTCCTAAACCCCCGAAAACCTGATCCCCTGAACCCCTCACAACCTGAGCTACCCCAAAATTCCCTCTCAGTCCCTATTCCCACCCAACTTTTTTCGATTTTGCATGATCAATTGTATTATTTACCCTTCTAAATATGCATAATACCATTCTCTATATAAATACTGATTAATCATTGTTGTATTTTTCCCGCTATTTGCGATCACAGAGCTGCCGCCACGCCTGGTGAAGCAGGAGCGGCACCCACGACCACGTATGGCGGTGTGACCACCACCACCACCACCACCGGTGTGGTGGCCCGTCCGCCCAGGCGGCGCACTCCCCTCATGTTCAACCGGCCGCATCTGGTGGCCTCGTATGCGATGAGCCTGCTCCTGCGGGTGAAGCCCAAGTACGCCGGCCGTGGACGACTGCGCAACGATGTGGAGGTGGCGCCGCTACGCATTCGCGACGGTACGAGCAGCCTGTTCCGCATGTATCCGGGACCCCTGCAGGGCCGGAAGCTGCACAAGGACAAGATCATAAGCTTCTGCAAGGAGCAGATACGCCTGGGACCCACGCGCGGCTGCACCGTGCTGTATGCCACGCAGAAGAAGCCGCAGGGCAGCGTGAACAAGTATCGCGCCTCGCACACCCTCATGTGGCACCTGCTCATCCTGCTGCTGCGCCAGAATGGGGTAAAAGAACCTTGAAAATGTGTGTTAGCAGTTCTAACCTTTCTCCCTTTCCAGTACATTGCCGACACGGATGTGGGCGATCTGTTGCTGGACAACCAGCAGGAGTATCCCTACGACCCAAGCGAATACGAGGCGGAGGCTGAGCAAGATGCCGATGAGCAGCAGCAGCAGCAGCAAGATGGCCAGGCTTCGGTTCAGGCAGAAAAGTCCCTGGACGACTCGGAGGCAGACAGTGAGGCGGTAGGAGCTGGTGCTAATCCCGAGCCCACCGTGGGTGCAGCTACAGCAACGGCGGGTGAGGCAGCTGGCGCCGCCTCGTCACCTCTGTCGGAACAGGCGGCCACCGACAAGTTCCGCAGCTATGTGCTGCGCGGCAATGTCGAGGAGGCCCTCCAATGGGCCACCGACAATGGCCTGTGGACGCATGCCTTCTTCTTGGCCCTCTACGAGGATCGCTATGCCTTGACCGATGTGGCCCAGAAGTTCCTCAATCGCGCCATCAAGGCCAACGATCCCCTGCAGACGCTCTACCAGATGAAGAGCTGTCGCACGCCGGCCTGCGTTAGCCAGCTGCGCGACGAGCAGTGGGGCGACTGGCGGTCGCATCTCTCCATTCTGGTAACGAACAAGAGCCGCCAGCCGGAGTACGATCGCAGCTCGGTGGTGGCCCTCGGCGACACACTGTTCCAACGCGGCGACATCTATGCCGCGCACTTTTGCTATCTGGTGGCCCAGGAGGAGTTTGGGCGCTACGATAGCTCCGCCACGGAGCTAACCACGCTGACGGCCAATGTGCCACGCCTGATTCTGCTCGGTGCGTCGCACTACAAGCCCTTCAATGAGTTTGCCAGCAACGAGGCCATCATTATGACGGAGATCTACGAGTACGCACGCTCCCTGTTCGATCCCAAGTTCAGCATTGCCAACTTCCAGCACTACAAGTTCCTGCTGGCCACGCGCATCCTCGACTATGGCCAGCACTTCCGGTGCACCAACTATTTAGAGCAGATTGCGCGACACATTGAGCTCAAGCCGGAGAGCTACGACAGCGACTTTATCCAGCGGGTAAGCAAGAAGAGGGGAAGATGTCTCAGCAGAATGTCTCATATTCATTTTCTCTTTTAGGTTTGTGGCCTGGCCGAACGTCTGCGCTACCATGATCCCATACTTATCAATCGCGTCTCCTTTGCGAGTCCCCCGAATGCCAGCGGCAAGGATGCTGCCGCTTCCGAGGAAAAGGCCTGGCTGCGTCAGCTGCGCTCACTGGCCGATGTGGTGAGTTTTTGCCACAAGTTTTGAGGATCAGAAGGAGCTCATAAGATGCTTTCTTTCAACAGCCCCAACACGAGCAGCAGCTCCAGCAGCAGCAGCCACATCAAGAGCAGCTGCAGCAGCAACAAAAGGACGAAATTTATCAGCAATTTGCAGAGGTGAACAAGCAGTTTAGTGAACTAAACATGCAATATCGCAACGACAACACAATGCAGCAGCCTGCGCCGCCGGCTGAGCCACAGCCACTGCCGGAAGTACACCAGCAGCAGCCACAGCAGCCGGTGCTGGCGCCTCCGCAGCAATACTACGAGCCAGCCCCACCACAAGCCCAGCCGGAGACAGAAGCCTATGGCCAGGCACAACAACAGCAGCAGCAGCAGCAGCAACCTCCGCTCTACTATGATCCCAATGCGGCTGCCCAGCAGCCGTACGACCAGCAGCTGCTGACCTCCACGTATGGCCAAGTGGACACGGCCACCGAGGCCTACCAGGGACAGGCAACGGAGGCTGCGCCTGCGCCTGCAGCAGCTGCTCCTGCCTATGGCTTCGACTACTGGTCTGGGACAACACAGCAGCCACCGTACGGCGATGAGGTAGGTTCAGGTTTAGTTTCTATTTCTATTTCTCCTGAAAAATACCTTTCCCGCGACTCTCCCTTCGAATAGCTTTTATTATTTCGTAAGCAGGCCTTTTCCTTTTGTTATTTTAGGGAGTTACTTTTTAGCTTTTACCTCTTTGTTTTCTGTTCTTTGTGTGCTCTTTCGATCGTCTCAATTTGTGTAGCTGTGAAGCGTGTTGCTACCTTATTTTTTGAGTTTTTCTGCTTAAGCCTGGCATCCACATAACAAGTTTCTTGTCACAATAAACACCATGTCCTATAATCCATACATGGAATGCAGCCGAATGAGAATCAAGGATCGTTGACCGAGGAGGAGGAGGATCATCAGCAGGTGCTGGCCAAGCGGCAGCAGCAAAAGAATCTGGAGCAGAAGCTGGAGCAACAGCAGCAACAGCAACTGGAGCACCACATGCGCAGCAATGGCAGCAATCGCTTCAAATCGAATGCCTTGAAGCAGGAGAAGTTCAATGCCAGTTCCCTGCGCAAAAAGCCAGCACCAGGAACTACAGCCACACCTTCGATAGCCGCCTCAGCAGCAGCAATTGCCCAAATCACACCAGCAACAGTGGCAGCAGCGGCATCAACGGCTTCAACAGCGACAAAGGCATTCAATTTGAATGATGTAAGTAGCTATTCCATCATAAATAAACGACAGCAAGCTACCAGCAACAGCAGCAGTAACAGCAGCAGCAGTAACAGCAACAGCAGCAACAAGAGCAGCAGCAGCCACAGCAGCAACAGCAGCCACACAACAACAGCAACCGCCTCAGCTTTAGCAGCAATTCCTAATCAATTACCAAATTGTAGAAAGCTTAACCGTCCCTACTCAGCCACGCCCAAAACACTAACCACGCCCACGCGTTTCATAAACGCCAAAGCAGCCACTTCCACAGCAGGTTCGAGCATTGCCACCACAACCACAACATCATCAACGATGCTGATGCCACCAACAACAAGACCAGCAACATCCTCCGGCAGCAGCGCCAAGCGTGTCAACTTTAAGCTGCCAACGACCATAGCTGAATCGGATCAGGAGTTCGAACAGGACCAGCAGCATGAGGGGGATGAGGAGCAGACGAAGAAAGCTAGCCTCCTGGCTGTGGCCCAGGCCAAGCCTTGCCTGAATTTTGGTGCCCGAAAGCCGCACATCGTCTTCAACGGCACCTATCCCATCGATATGCCGCTGAGCCAGGGCCAGAGTCAGCTGAAGAGCAGCAGCTCCTATGATCCCGAGGCCAATGCCGATCGCAGCGATTTGCAGCGGTATCGTAGCTACATGCTGCACGACTATGTGATAGACGAGGATGCCGAGGGGGAGGAGCAGGCCATAGAAGAGGACGACGACGAGGAGGAGGAGGAGGAGGAGGACTTGGACGATGACGAGCTATTTCCCTATGGCGAAGAGAGCTACGATGACGGGGACTATTACACGCACAGCCTGCTCAACAAGTATGGCATTATACCAAGCAAAGAGGAAGCGGAAGTGGAAGCGGGAGCAGCTCAACCACAGCATGTGTGGTCCATGGAAGAGCTGATAGCCAATCCTGGGATACCGCTAAACTACAAGAAAATGTGCACCGAAGTGGAGCAGAGCCTGAGCCGGTTCGAGAGCTATCTGGACAGCAAGCAGAGCAAGAAGAGGGAGGTGCGAACCTTCGATATTGATGCGCCCACCAGCAGCAGCAGAAGGAGCAGCAGCACCACAACCATGGCAGAAGCTGGCCAGGCTCTTAGATCTAAGAAGAAATTGTAAAGAAAGACTAGAGAGAGAGAAGAGATTCGATGAAATGAGTTGAGTTGAGGTGGAGCTAGGGCAAGTGGCAGCCTTGTGTACCTGGGACCCGGCTGGTCCGCGTTAGCTATTAGCTCATAAACCTAGTCTTAAGGCCCTTTTCTAAGCAATCTGTTTAGCTGTAGTCTCGCGAAGAGAGTTCCTTTGACTGCGCCAGTTCATTTGTTGTTCCTTCGTTCGTTGGTTCGTTCGATTTTACTTACGCCTAACCCCACTCTCTGTTCTCTGTTACTAACCATGATTATGACTTATGCCTAATCCTCGAAACGATTTGCCATCTCACAAGACTAATCCAATGCCATTGACAAACGACAGCTCCAGCAGCAGACGCAGCAGGGTCGTCCGGCCATCTCCATGCCCAAGTCGAAGAGCTATGACGACGAGGATGATGGCGGCTCGAAGCCCAAGCTTAGAGGAGGAGCCTCCTTTGATGCTGCTGGCAAACAGCAGCAGGCAGCGGCGTCCGGCGGCAAGCAGGGCAGCTCGGGCGGTGATCTGGGGTGAGTTTTAAGTGCATTAACTCAGCCATGACAGAAGAAGTTAACCAACTTTCTCTCCCCCTAAACAGTGCCCCTTCTGGCAATCAAAACTCTGGCTGGTTCGGCGGTCTCTGGAACAAGCTGTCGCTGAAGCCAAAGAACCAAATGATCCTGCCGGACGACAAGAACCCGACCATTGTGTGGGACAAGGAGCGCAAGTGCTGGACAAACACCGAGGGCAATGGCGATGAGGCGGAGAGCTTCAAGCCGCCGCCCAAGATGAGCGACTTGGGTGTGGCCAGTATGCCGCCCGGTGGCTTGGGCATGACAGCCGCCAATCCACCAATGTTTGGTAATCATCAGGCCGAGCACCAAATGCTGGATCAGTCGCAACAGCAGCAACAGCAACAGCAGCAGCAGCACACACAGCAGCCGCCGCAGCAACAACCACAAATGATGTACGGCAGCCCCATTGATTATACGGCTGCGCCGGCGCCCGAAATGATTCCCACAATGCCATTACCTGCCTCATCACCAGCAGCAGCAGCAACAGCAGCAGCGGCACCAGTGGCAGCTGCCGGACAGCCAAATTCAGCTGTTCCCGGCGGACCCCAGCCCAAGCTGCAGTCCAACATGTTCAAGATGCAACGCAATCGCAGTAAGTGAAGGTTTCAAAGGTCTTAAAGGTACAACAAGACTTATCTTTCCACTCTTTTTGCAGCTTTGAAGAACTCCTATGTGGATGTGTTTAATCCCTCGGGTGCGCCCATGTCGGCGACACCTGAGAATGTCCTGGCTCCGATAATGGCGCCGGCGGCAGTGCCTCAGGGCGGTTACTTTGTGCCTGGAGCGGCGCCGGGGCAGCAGCCGCAGTAGCAGCATCAGGCAGTGCAGTAGGAGCAGCGGCAACAGGAAGAGATGAAGCAGGAGAGGAGAGCAGGAGGAGAGAGAGAGCGGCCTTAACAAATGCCAACGAAAAGTGAGTGAGCCAAGAAGGTGGAACAGGATTTCAATTGAATTTTGATAAGGGATTTACTGGAGGATAGAATTACGATACAAAAGTATTGTGTTTTATCGAAATTATCGGATTTCACGTTACAGAATATCGATATTATAAAAAGTTAATAAATTTGTAGCTGTTCTTTGATTATATTAGATTGTTATATAAGATTTCAACAAAACTTGAGTGAGCCAAGAAGGTGGAACAGGATTTCAATTGAATTTTAATAAGGGATTTTCTGGAGGATAGAATTACAATACGATTAATCGACAAAAGTACTGTGTTTTATCGAAATTATCGGACTTCACGTTACAAAATATCGATATTATAAAAGTTAATAAATTTGTAGCTTTTCTTTGATTATATTAGATTGTTATAAAGATGTATATAAGACCTATATCCCAATGTTAGGCATTATTTAGCGTTACAGTTTCGATATACAAAAGTATTTCTAATGCTCTCTTTCTCTCTGTCTCTCATTGCAGGAGATGATGATCCTCGAGCTACGTATAAATGTTTGTCACCTGGTGCACGCACACACACTCTCACACACACACACACACACACACATCAAACACACTCATTAAAGACACAACAAACCATCTTAACGCGAACGAGGAAACCCATTCAGCACGGGGGACAGGTTCAGCCTCACCTGAAACTGATCCCAAAGCTATGTCTGTTGTCTGTCTTTATCTTCCTCTCCCCCCTCTCTCTCTCTCACTCTGTCCCTTCTTTGTATGCGTTTGTGTCTACTAAATTAATTTAAATAAATTAAAAAAAAAAAAAACAATTAAAATCGTTAACAAATTGTGTCAGTGTGCGCGCGTGTGTGTGCGATCGATGTCTTAACGTGTGTTTAGTGAATGATTCGAAGAGGAAACGATGAAAGAAAGCGATTTATGTACGACTAGCTAAATATATATGTAAATTTTCTCTATGTAAACTATACAAACCCCAAATTCCCGCATCCCTCTGAGCCCCAAAACAACCCAAGGAACCCCCTGATATTATCCCCACCCCATCCCCCACTTGTGTTTATATATTATATAAATGTTTCTTTTGTATGTTGCATAGTTTTTATGATTATATTTTGAATGTTTATGGTAAGGAGGGCGCAGCAGCAAAAGCAGACATCTAAAAATAATGTTACTTTATCCTGAAATTGGCTTAAGGAGTTCCCCCCACCATCTCGATGTATCCTCCTTTTCCCCCTCTCCCTTCTCTGTGTGCCTCCCTTACGATCGATTGGTGTGAATAATAATATGCAAAACATGATTCCAATTATATATATATTAATTATAAATATGTATTTTTTAGAGAGAAATTTCTCAATGGTTTTTCAGTGTTTCCCCCATTTATTTTCTTTTTTTTTTTTTACTTTAACCTTGAAATGCATTTTGAAAATGTTGATTTGTTAAAAACTTGTTTGTTTGTTTATATATTATACCATATGCTTTAAATTATATTTTAATAACAACAAAAAAACTGGTGCAGGCAAACCCGAAAAACGCTAAAAAGCGAACGAAAGAAAGCAAGTAAAATAATATAGGAATATATAGAGATATATATAATATACTGGCACACACACACACATTATATATGTATGTATTATGTACAAATGGAAATTGCTAAATTGGTTTAAACGAAATCAAACTATAGAAACGAAGATTAATCCCGAGAACTCTGTGTAACCCTGGTTTTTCAACCCAAAACTTCTTTATATAGATATATATACATATAGATTATATACACGAGAAATGCGTACATGCAAGATATGATGATGGAACCTAGATCGAGGCCAAGTCGAAGCGTGTGGTTTGAATTCGTAACGTTTAATTAGCCTAAAATAATTACAAACAAAATAAAACTAAATCAAATGCGTATGAGGAAAAATACAAGATTTATGTAAAAACTAATGAACAACGTGTGTGTTTTTTTTCTTTCACTTGGTTAAGGTTTTTGATATCTTCCTTAATTTGGATTCGCTTTCTGTCTGATATGATCCTTTCCTTATGAAGGCTACGCATTGCCTTGTTCTGAGTTACTTTCCTCGAAAGGCAAGTCGTCAACAACATTATCATCATCATCATTATTATTATCATAGTTATCATCATTATCATCATCCTTATCATCATTTTCTTCATCATCATCATCATCATCATCATCATCATCATCATCATCGTCGTCGTCGTCTATATCTTCGTGTTGAGGTTTGGTTTCTGCTTCACTATCATCGTCGCTAGAAAATGCTGTGGCAATTCCATGAAAAACATCAATATCTTCTTCTTCATCGGACATGGATGCCTCTTCGTCCAGTTCTGCACCGCTTTCAATAACCTCGAATCCCACGGGCGGCTTTGGTTCGCAGGTAACAAAGATGCTGGGAAACTCAACAATTGTCTTGCCAGCTAGATTCTTGCCCAGCGTTGTGCCCGCCTCTAAGGGATAGCAACGTTTTAACCCATCCTTAACACTCTCAGCACGCAGCCAGAAGCTCAGTTGGCCAATGCCCGCCTTTTGGTGGCGAGCCAAACACTCGCGTTGATCCCGCGCCGTCTCCTGCTCCAGATCCACATATTTGAGTATGAGATTCGCCAGCGTTTCGTGCTCATCGCAACGGGCATCCGCAAGGCGGGTTATTGGCTGCATCTGATCGTTCATCGATGTGTTCACAAACATCCATTCAACGCGCCAGAAGAGGCGGCCCAGCTTCCAGTCCAGGCACGTGGTGTTCTCTATGTGCCTGCTGCAGTTCGGCTGCTGCAGTTGCAGTCGGATATTGCGCCAGTATGCCGCCTTTTGAAGTCGCTGTTGCGATGGAGCCCCACGGCAGCTGTTGTTGCTCTTTTTGTGGGCTACAAGCTTACTGCGATCTTTAGAAGCCAGAATCTCTTCCTCTAACAGATGCTCCTTCTTGGCTTTCTTGGCCGATGGCTCGGATGTCTCTTCTTCTTCCAGTTCCAGATTATCTTTGGGTTCAAAAATAAGTACATTTTAGGAAAATCTCAAGACAAAATGTAAGGAGTAAGATGTACCGCTTTCGATGGCCTCGAGTCCCAAGGGTGGCTTCGGTTCGTAGGTAACATAGATGGTGGGAAACTCGACGATGGTCTTGCCGGCTAGATTCTTGCCCAAAGGCGTGGCCGCCTCTAGGGGATAGCAGCGAGTGGCACTGCGGGGAATGCCTTCGGCACGCAGCCAGAAGCTCAGTTGGCCAATGCCCGCCGTTTGGTGGTGGGCCAAACGCTTGCGATGTTTCAGCGCCATCTCCTGCTGCAGATCCACATACTTTAAGGCGAGTTTTGCCAGCGTTTCATGCTCATCACAGCGAGCATCCACGAAGCGGGCAACTGGCTCCGCCTGGCCCTCGTTTTCCTCATCCATCGGAATGTTGGCAAAGATCCATTCCACGCGCCAGAAGAGGCGTCTCAGCTTCCAGTCCAGATACGTGGTGTTCTCTTTGTGCCGCGTAAAGTTCGGCAGCTGCAGTTCCAGTCGGATATTGCGCCAATATGCCGCCGTGCGCATTCGGTGCAGCGGCACCGGCAGGCTTCTGTTGTGGCTGTTGTCGTGGGTGAAGCGCTTGCTGCGATCCGACTTGCGCGCCTCCGCATAACGCGTGGCCTCCTCCAGGAAGCAGTAGTCGCTCATGAACTCGCGGGCCGTCATCTGGCTGAGGGGCACGAATTTGGTGCGGTCCCGTTGGCCATCGCAGGACAGCTCCTTCTTGTGAATCTGCACGCAGCCCAGGCAGCAGGTCTTCACCTCACACTTGGGGCAGGCGTAGCGCGCCTCATTGGCGGCACACACCTCGCACATGCCCAGGCGGGGGATGCAGCCGGTATTGCTGCTGCTGATTTCTGACATTATTTCGTGATCTAAACTTAAATTTCGTTTTCAAAACAAAAATCCGCGTGCTGGGCTGATAGAGATGCTCTCCCCAACGCTGTTGACAAGGCGATAGTGATGGCTAACCAAAAACGTGCAAGCTAAAATAGCTAAATGGGTCCATATATATCTGTAGTGGATATTTCACCATTTACTTGAGAACGGACGACCTTAGTGAGCCGTTTCTAGCCAATCAAAATATTAAAATAATGCGGGAACATTTCTAAATTTAAGATAAAGTTTGGAAAACAGTTATTTCCCTTCGCTGAAAATTTCACAATTTGGCTGGAAATTCGCCAACCTGTCGCCGCTGAAGCAATAACATCTGTTCTCGCCGTCCACATGTTTTATGTTGGGTCGTGCGTGTGTGCGTGAGATTACGTTAGTTCATTGCCAAACAAATAATGACCGATATTTCTCAATACTCAACAGGGACGACAACTGAAAAGTGGCTAAAGAGCATAAATCAATAGCGCGACAATAAAGTGAGTGGCCAGATTCATGGTAACAAGTGCCGTTTGTTGATTTCTTTTGTTTTGTTTATTGCAAGTACACTGCACCGGGCGTGCCGTTGCGTGGAATGTGTTTATGCGTGTGTGTGAGTGTGTGGCTGCAGGGTTGCCGCTTATGCCCTCGGTTATCGTTATCGCGTTGTGTTTGTGCGAAAAAAGCTTATCCAGTTATCGCTATCGTTATTCGTTATCCGTTATCTGGCGCAATATTTGAATAGTTTTGTGAAATAGTTTTTTTAGACCGATAAGCGCGTAAACCTTACTAGCCACGCAAACGGACGGCCGCCTAACTGATTCAACACCTAATTGGAGTTTGTATTTACCAGCTTTTCGGTTCCGTTTCGTCCCACAGATACCGCTGCACCCACCAGCGAGAGTCGCGACCGGACGACCAGAGAGCGCCAGCCGAGTAACGCTCTATAAATATGGCGAATCGCCAGCTGTGCCGTGTCTGTGTGCCCAGACTGCTCCCCGTCAGCTTTTCGAGCACCCTCAGCGCAGTGAGCAGCAGCAGCGGCCGACGGAGCACAGTGAGCAACCGCCAGAGCATGAGGGAGGCACGTCTGCGGGCCGCCAGGGAGCAGCACTCGAGCCCGCCGCCCAGCTACACCCTGGCCGATCTGGTCTTCAATCCCGACCTGCAGAGGAGCATCAATGAGGGCAGGGGAGTCATTGAGACCAAAAAATGCGACAAGGGTTGCAATGATGCCTTCGAGGTGAGTTCCACAAACTTGTTCATTGCAATTATATCTTTGATATAAATGTAATATATCTTGCGATATAACAATGCTTTTTTAAAGAAATGTTTCCGTTTCAATTTTAATTTAATTTATTTAAATAGTGTATGCTATTTTTTGGCCAATTTTTAAGCTTGTAATTTGCCAGATAAATATGTTATTTAATGGTGATTTTTTTTTAAATTATTTCACCATAAAATAATAATAATAAATAATTTTTTAAGCTCAAAATTATTTGTAGCCAGATAAATATATTATTAAATGGTGAAATTTATGAATTATTTCACCATTAAATAATAATAATAAATAATTTTGTAAGCTAAAAATTGTTTGTTGCCAGATAAAATATATTAAAATATTCACAGAAATGCTTTCCGATTTGAAACCCATTTAAATCGTGTCCAAAAATATGTTAAAATATAATAAAATAATTAAAATATATAGAAATAATGAGACTATAATACTACTACACATTTATGAAAATAAGGTTTATGGTAACTCTAAAAAATACAAAAATTTGAAAATCCTTCCTTCACAAGCTCAAAACTCAGTGAAGGAGTCATTTCCGAACCCATAAATCATATATATTCTTGATCAGCATCAAAATCCGAATCGATCTAGACATGTTTTAGAAAAAAATAAATTTTAAAATTTTTTCGAAAATTTTATAAGGGTAACCATCATAAAAATTTGAAAAATTTCGAAAAAAATTTAAAATTTTAAAAATTTTTATTAAATATGCAGATTTATTAAACTAATAAAAACTAACATAGAAATTCTTTCCAAAATGATTTTAATGCATTTTTGGCTGAGTTATGATCGATTTTGATTAACAGAAGTTAGTTTCTTGTCTAGTTTTTTAAATATTTTAAAAAAATTATTCTAATATATAAATATTTGTATATTATATTGCCTAATATTTCATAGGAAGCCGTTGAGCAGCTGAACCACCTGCTAATAACCGACGAGACCACCAAGGCTGTCAACGCGGCCTTCGAGGTGAGTCTCTCTCTGAGAGAGCTTCGTGAAAATAATCATTCAAAACATGATTTCAATTTCGATTTCGATTTGCAGGCAGCCATCGCACAGCTAAACTTCCTGCAATCCAACGAGGACACCATCAGGGATTCTGTGATATCCCGAAGGGACGCCAAAAAGTTCACAATTAAGTATCTGGAGCGAAGCGGTCTGCCGCTGGAGACCGTGGAGAAGCTGAACTACATCCATGTTGCCGGCACCAAGGGCAAGGTCAGTGTTAGCACACGAAGAGATCTTTGGTTTTACCACTTCTCTGTAACCAGTTCTGTGGGGCATATCTTTGGTGGGTTTTCCAGCTCCAAACTTGAGCTTGAGCTTGGGATGGAGCTCTAGCCTCTCCCAGAGCCTCCACAGAGGCACATCTAGCCATAGCCCAGAGTTATAGCTCTCGGCACTGGCAAGGCCGATAATCGCTCGCTCGTTTGCTGGCTGATAAGAATTGTTTAGCTTTTTGAATTGGTATTTTGTTTATTGATGGATCTGTTTTGGTCTTTGATACCCAGCAGAGTTGAGGGGATATAAATTCTTAGACAAATTCAACATAAAATCATATAATTGGGTGAATTTAAGTAAGAATTTCATTAGGAAATACATCAGAAGATATTTATTTCTTATATTTCATGTCTCTAACATGAATACATATTATTTTATACCTCAAAAATTATTTATACCATGGATTTGTTTTTCAAAACCCTAAATTTCCAGCCTCATTTAATCTTCTTAACTTCGTATAGTATTTATATAAGGAATATACCCAGTTTCTCCCTGTATATCCCTTAATCTTATATCATTTCTGTATTTCTACAGTATCTTCCCGTCTAAACACTGCCTGATTATTTACTTTCCGGTTCTTTCTCGTTTCGAAGTTCGTTGTGCCGTAAATTGAGCTTTGGCTTATAGGTACACTCAATACTTGGCTTATTTCGATTTGCTGGCTATACTATTTGTGGAGCACGTTCCATAGATAACTCCATTATAATCAGATAAACAGGTTGTACGCGACTGGAGGCGAGTTCAGATAATGGGGAGAGAGGTGACCTTGTGGCATAACATAATAATTACCAATCTATATATAATCACAAAATAAAATAACATCAGAGGGGGAAGAGAGTCGTAAATTATACCTAAAATATTGAATTAATGTTTGCTTTATAAAGTTTTAAATTCCTTTTTAAAATTTCTCCATATTCTAGGGCTCCACCTGCGCCTTGACCGAATCCCTGCTGCGCCATCAGGGCCTCAAAACGGGCTTCTACTCCTCGCCGCACATCCTGGCCACCAACGAACGCATCCGCATCAATGGCCAGCCCCTGGACAAGGCCAAGTTCACGGAGCACTTCTGGAAGGTGTACAATCGCCTCTGGGAGCTACGGGAGCACGATCACGACATGCCCGCCTACTTCAAGTTCGTCACCATCCTGGGTTTCCATGTCTTCGTCCACGAGAAGGTGGACGTGGCCGTGCTGGAGGTGGGCATCGGTGGCGAATCGGATTGCACGAATATCGTACGCAACGTGGGCACCGTCGGCATCACATCGCTGGCTCTGGAGCATACGGATCTGTTGGGCACTACGCTCCCGGAGATTGCCTATCAGAAGGCCGGAATCATTAAGCCCGGATCGCATGTCTTTACGCATGTCACGCAACCGGAATGCCTGGAGGTGATACGTCAGCGGGCAAAGGACAATGGCATCGATACCATCTTCGAGGTGCCGCCCACCGAGGACTACTTCAAATCGGAAACGACCGCCGCCCAGCCGTACGAGGATCTCAGTGCTGTGATTAAGCTGAATGGCTCACTGGCCGTTCAGCTGGCCATGGATTATCTGGCGCAAGCGAAGGGAAGGCAACACACGGCCAACGAGGTGCGGATGGATCAACAGCTGCTGGAAGGCCTGGTCAATGCCCACTGGCCGGGTCGATGTCAGAAAGTCGAATGGCAGGGAATGCGTCTCTTCTTTGACGGAGCCCACACGTTGGAGAGCATCGAGGTGTGCGCTGAGTGGTTCCACAAGAA
Source organism: Drosophila seguyi (assembly GCA_008042675.1). NCBI lineage: Eukaryota > Metazoa > Arthropoda > Insecta > Diptera > Drosophilidae > Drosophila > Drosophila seguyi. The sequence goes on from VNJU01000347.1 coordinate 108,267, forward strand.
CGTGAAAGACAGGTGGGAGGGTTTTTAGCCTCTTTTAAACGAAACTTTTCCTTAAAAGTACTTTCTCTTGCAGTCCGAATCCCAAGATCCTGATCTTTAACCGCAAGGGACAGTCGGACATCCGGCCGCTGCTGAAGGTCCTCCATCGCACATATCCCTTCGACATGGCCTGCTTCTCGCCAAATCTTTCCGCCGCTAAACCGATTCATGCCAGTCAGGTGTTTCTGTCGGTTAGCGAGGAACGGCAGCTGGGAAGGTCTCAGGCCATTGCCAACGACTGGGATGAGCTGTGTCGCGCCACGAATACACCGTCCAATAGCCAAGCCTTCGCCCACATGGTCGATGCCTTTGTCGCCATTCGCCAGAAGTATCCTCTCACCGAGACCTCCGGCGAGCTGGATGTGCTCGTCACCGGCTCCTTCCATTTGGTGGGCGCGGCCATAGCTGCCCTCGATTCGATCGATCAGTCTCAAAGGAACAACAACGAGCAGGAGGAGCCGAAATGAGGCCCTGCTTTAGCTCCTGCTTTTTTTGCTCCCTGCATTTCCAGTGCGCACCCTAATGGCTTAAGAATAGTTTTAGTCGAGTGAAAAGAAAAAACTCTGGCGCGTAAGCAATACTACGGACTCACTATCATATCCAAAGTCAATTTTAATTTTACATCGTACGTGTACGTCCAGTCTCTTATGGCCTAAGAATCAAATAATTTTGTCATCAAATTCAATTTGGAATGTAAGCTGAGAGAAGAAGAAATTAAACAGTGCATGGACCTCAGAACACTGTTGTTTTGAATAATTATTTAATTTTGAAATATTTCAAATCTTTGCTTATCGATAAACTTTCTCCTAAGAAGGACTTCCCTGCCATCCCGACGGCAAAGCAGGCCTTGCTCTAAAGACTGACTAACGGCACCTGCACCTGCACTGCTTGCACCTCCTGATCCGAGCCAGAGCTCGTTGTTCACGCGACTGTCACGGCTTCGAATGCCACAAGGACTGGACGCAAGTAACGGCAACGAAGGCTTCACCAGGAGGGTGGATTTTTTAGCTCAAATCAAAAAAAAATCAGGGGTTGTTGTTGGGGCTCAACGAAAGTAACAGCCAATGGCAGGCAGGGAAATCCTGCAAAGAGAGAGAGAGTAAGAGAGAGACAGAGAGCGGGCGAGTGTCCTGCTCTGCTTAACAAAATGGCTAACGGAATGACGGAAGTTGGCGTGCGAGCGGGACGGCACGAGTGCGCATCGTCTGTGAGGAAGACTGATTAAATAACGGTTAAATGGCAGCGGCCATTGCAAAAGTTTCCTTCTTTTTTTTCTCCTCTCTAGCCATATTTTTTGGCTCTGCCAACGTCGACGTCACGGCCTGAGCGCTAAACTGTCCCGTTTACAGCAACAAATCCGCGTAATTCACTTGCCTCTCTGACTGCGTGTCTGTGTATGTGTGAGTGTATCCTGGCGATGTACGCTAAAAGGATTAATAAACGTTCGGCGTTTCGCATTTCAGTTGTTCATTTGACTCGGCGCTTAGCGGTTCAGTTACAGTTACAGTAACAGTTGCAGTTACAGTTACAGTTACTTCTGCCTACGCTGCCGCTGTGCATGTGCGTGCGCGTCACGTCTCGGAAAACTCGATTACTTGTAGAATCCTTAAGGATTTCCAAATCTAAGCCAAACTACCGCCGGCGGGCAAAAATAACATCAAATTATTTAGGCAACGGAAAATATATTAAAAAATATATATAAAGTATTACAAACCCTAAAAAAAGGAAACGAATTTCCTACAGATTTTTGTTAATGTTAAACAGAGTGACAAGTGTTATCATGATCAAAATGTGGCAGTTAGCCTAAAACAGTTTGCACAAATCACAAAACACCAATCACATTGCTATAGGCGGAAACGGAAACGAAATAAAATCAGGCAGTCATCATGCAGAGTTCAAAATCATTTTTAATAAGAGATCTATTGGGGGACTTGATCACGCGACGTCAAACAGATTCTGGTGAGCAAAATCCTGGCAAGTCTTACATTATTTCATTTTTAACAATGCAAAATAAAAAAAAAATTAAATACAAATTAAAGGTTGATCAGAAAATTGATCTAAACTAAGCCAAAAGGTGTATTAATTTCATTTCAGAAAGATTTTCTGTCTAGGCTTTTGCTAGGTTAAAAAATCAGCATTTTTGAAAGTTTTAGATAAATAAGTTTTTCCCATTATTTTAATCCTATTAGTACTGGCTTTAAAAGCGATTCTAAATATTTTCAATTCAGAATGCCTTTCTGTTCCAGTTTTTATTGGATCAACGAGTTTATAATTTAAAAACTTCATTTTGTATTTAAATTCTACACAATTTTAAAACCTTATTTTTAATTATACAATTTGTGAAAATTATATACAATTTTCAAAAACTTTTTCTCAATATTCTAGTATTAATTAAATATAAAAAATATCAAATCAAAGCTGAAAAATACCATAACCAAGTCAAAAAAATGATTAATTTCAATTTGGAAAGATTTTTTGTACTAGTTTTTACTAGGTTAAAAAATCGTGCGATTTACTTAGCTAAAAAATTGTTTAATAATTTTTGGCTATTTTAAAAATATGTGCCAAAAGTTTTTTCTTTCAGCTGTTAATGCTGATCAAGAATATATATGATTTATATACCCGAAAAGGACTCCTTCACTGTGTTTCAGACTTTTTACAAGTCAGCAGAACAGTTAGCATAAAAACTTAAAATTAAGTGTAAATAAATTCTTAAAAATTATACTTAAATATAAAATACTTAATGCTTAATTAAGTATTGCAATACAAAAGTATTTTTTTCAATTCAGGGATTTCATTTCACATAATAATTATTACATACTAAATGCCTTTGTTGGCCAATTAGCCTGCTCCTTTGTTCTTCCCTCTCCTCCTTTGATGTTCCCTGACAATTGCCAGGCTCGCTCTCTCCCCTGCCTCCTGCAACTCCCCTTCCCTTTCCCCCTTTTTATTTTTTTGTCCTGTGGCTGCCTGTGGCATTTAAATCTCACACCTCGCTCAATTATCGCAAACGAAACTTTTAGCGGAGCGGGGGAGAGACGGTGACAGTGACAGGGGGGAGAGAGAGAGAGAATGGGTGGGCGGGAGTGAATGAGTTGAAACAACAAAAACGAGTGCTTGGGGCCGTTATTTAATTGTGCACTGCTTGCACACATACACGGGAAAAAATAAAGTACGGAAAATACATTTAAAACTAGCCCTTAAATAAAATATATACCCATGCAAATTTGTATTTTTTTGATGGGAGAGTTGGAAAATAATATAAAAGTTAAGGAAACTAATTCGGATCATAATTATTTAATTTTTGTTTTAAATTTAAATTTGATCATGATTAATTTTTGTTTTAAATTTAAATTTGATCATGATTAATTTGTGTTTTAAATTCAAATTTGATCATGATTAATTTTTGTTTTAATTTTTCATTTGAGATCGATCAAACATAAAACCTATTTTACCTATAATCTGCACCCTATTAATATTTTTTATTTATATTTCCACCCGAGTTTCAAGATTTGTTTTCCGTGTGCCTGGCACTGCTTGATGCGTAACCTGCGCTTGAGCAATTTGTCACGTACGAACACTTTAATTGTTTTTGGCCAAAGGGCATAGAAAGCAGAAAGCAGAGGACAAAAAGGGAAAGGACAGTTGAAAAGGAGGAGGTGGGAATTAAGAGTGGAACCATGAATGAAAACTCTGCAATGACAAATACACTTCAACAATAAATATCACAGAGAGAGAGATCACAGGAATACATAACAGAATATTAAGGATATTTCTTATAGTTCTCAGATATCATATTAAAAATATGAGTATTTGTTATTAAATATTCTACCCATAACCCAATGAATTACATATAGCTCTTACATATTATTTTAATACAATTTAACAGTATAATTATCTAAATGTATGCCCCGATTATAACACAAAACAATCTTAAATACTAACAGTTTCAGTGTACGGCCTGAGGTGCTTTGGCTTTGTTTTGGTTTTTGGCCCATGTGTGGCTGTCTTTCTAATTATGCATGACATTAAATAAAGTTTAACTCAACAATTACAACTATTTAGAAGCTAATTGTTGCCACCAGTGAGATGGAGAAAGCGAAACTTTTGCAGGAGTTGGTGTCCTTTAGCTTTTTCGCCAAGGAAACCAGGATAGAGAAGATAGAACGTTGTACAGTGAAAGATTTACATTTTCAATTTAAACTTTCAAGGTATTAACATATCTTTATCATAAGGGCTTTATCTCTCCTCTAATTGAACCCTTCAATTAGATTTGATTTGTTTCCCAATTGCGACGACGAAAATACGTCATTCTTAAAGCGTTGTAAATTGCCGGCGCATGCAAGGACATCATCCTTGTCCTTCTGTGTCTCACAGTTCAAGTGCCTATTAAATGGCAATTGTGCCGCAAATTGATACGACGTGACTTTTCAAGGAAAAAGAAAGAACTCACTCGAGACGCTCCCCAGGACATCCGCACACATATGCATAATTGAATAACCTAACGTATGTACATATGACAGGACCCCTTCTGCTTTCGTCCGGTATAAATAGAATCAGAAGCCGAAACCCATTTGGGGTTAAAATACACAAATATAAAAATAATTTCCGCCTTGCAAAAAAAAAGAAAGAAAAGAAAAGGAATCCTTGCTGAGCGGACACACGTGAGCGCCTGCGGCGGTCGCTCAAGTCAGAGAGGCGGCGAAGAATCGAAGATGAGCTTCCAAAGGGGGTTGCTCTTCGGATGGCATTAATGTGAGCGTTAAGTTAAGTGCCACAGGGGGAAAAACAGGACTTGAGAATTTTTGAAATTGAAAAACACCTGATGTTTTCCATATTTTTCAATATTTTTCTTCAGTTTAAACAAATGAATTTCCTTATAATAATATTTAAAATGAGAAAACCTTAGGAAACCTTTGAAACTTATTTATATATACACCATAATGGCTTTAGTTAAGATTGAAATATAATTTACACTTGTAAAAATTTGAAATTAAGACTTTTTTGAGTAGTTTTCTCTCCTCCACATCCCCACAAGTTGCAAGGGCTTTTCATAATTCTAGTGGCATCATTTTCATTTAAGATAAAATGTAAAATAAAGTTCAGTGCACTCACCAGAGAGATTCCAATGCGAAACAATTGAGCGCTCGACGACACGTGAATTTAATCAGGCAGCCCGCAGAGTCCGACTCCGATTCTGATTTGGATCCTGTACCGGATGGATCCGGATATATGCGGCGGATATAAATAACACGTTGATTGCGGCAAATTGCTGCTGCTGCTGCCGTCCATGCGAGTCGCTGTCTTTCTAATGGACCAACGCCCACTTGAGGGCGCGGCTTGTTGTCTGTGGCCGGCAGCGCGGTAATGAGTTTCCCCGGGACGCTTCTCCTCGACCGGAAGTGGCTGCACGCGCTGCCCAAGACCGACAGAAGCATTAACGCCACGCTGCGCCCAAAAGCAGGCAACAGTGTTTCAATGCCGCAGTATCCTTTGCCCAACTCAAGTGGTCAATCGAAGGCATTGATGGGCTCGGTGTCTGTGCCCTTCCGATCGAGTCTCTTTGCACATCCTGGGGGGTGAAATTGCCATCATTTCTCATCTCAATCATGACTTTATACTTACCCAATTGGACTTGTCGGAAAGCCCATTAATAATCATTCATATTTCCTCTTATTAAATGCAGAGCTTGAGCTCTCCAATGACGACTCGGACATTGACATCGAAGACCGCTCCACGCCAGACTCAACGGCTCCCGGCTGCCAGCAGGAGCTGCTGCTTGCTCACCACCACAACCGACATCGATACACCCACCACGACGAATCTAGCGTAGAGTCCTGCGGCTCGGACACGCCGCGGCCAGGATCGGGTTCCGGTTCTGGCGGGGCTGCCGCTGGTGTGGCCTCCGGACTGAGTGCTGCGGCAGCGGCGGCAGGTGTGGCAGTGGGTCTACTTGCGGCGGCCGCCTCTGGCGTAGATGCCAATGGAGGCGGAGGAACAGGAGGAACAGGTGGGGGCGGTGGCGGCACTGGTGGCTACGCGGAACACAAGCTGCAGCTGAGCAAGAGCGGACGCAAGCCGCGGCGACGTCGGACTGCCTTTACACACGCCCAGCTGGCCTATTTGGAGCGCAAGTTCCGCTGCCAGAAGTACCTCAGCGTGGCCGATCGCAGCGATGTGGCCGAGACCCTTAACCTGTCGGAGACGCAGGTGAAGACCTGGTACCAGAATCGCCGGTGAGTACGCCTCTGCTCTATGGATCCATAGCTAAGATATTGGTAATCTAAATAAGAGATCGCACACAAGAACTTACCAGTTTCTACGTTTTTTTCAATCGACAGCACCAAATGGAAGCGACAGAATCAACTGCGCCTCGAGCAGCTGCGCCACCAGGCGACTTTGGAGAAAGACTTTGTGGTGCAAGATGGCGGCGGCGGCGGTGGCCCCGGCGGTTTGGGCTGCTGTCCCACCGGCTTGAGCAGCTCCTTTAGTGCCGCTGCCGCGGCTGCAGCGGCCGCCGGGAATCCGTGCAATTTTCTCACTTCTGCCGCAGCGGCCGCCATTTTTCGGAACGTAGGCTACGTCCACGGCTGTCCCATGTAGGAGTCGCGCCAGAAGAAAGCTGAAGCCCTGACCATTGCCACCACCTCCCGGAACCACTCCAGCTCCCAGTTGATCCCCCAGTTGCCTCTGTGTACATAAAATACAAATAGGGAAAACAGTTCTTGTGCAATAATGATAACCAACCGATATGATAATCGAGATCGATGACGATGAGGAGATGAGGTGTCGATGTCGTTGTGTCATTGCCAGCCGTATTTACCAAGCGTACCCGATATTATTATTATAAAACATGTACTTAACGATATAATCATAAATTAGGCTTAGTCGAATTAACTGTAATATACATAAAACAATCGAACCGTTTTTTTTTTCGCACTATGTTTTTTTTTTGCCAGAATAAATATTTAATTTCACGCTTCACGGAGTTTTCATTATGAAATGGTCAATCAATTGCAATCGATAACTTTGTGCTCCTCGATATCTTACTGGAAGTTTTCGCCTTTTTTCTTTTGAATCTCTTTCCATTTTCCATGCACATAAAGAGGAAAATACGAAAGGGACGGACATAACGGAACAGAACAGTTAAGTGCCGCTCGCCCATCTTCATTCGGTGAGCTGTAAGCCAATGCTTGAAAATCAACTTGAGCGAATCGCACAAAACGTTATCAATTTGTCGCTATATAGCAAATAACCCGCGACATATGCACCCACACAAAGAAGCATCACATGCCACTATGTACATACATACAACGGATTTTTTGAGTCGGAAGGGTGAGGAGAGAGAGACAGAGACGAAATGTGAAATGGTAAGTGGGGGGGGGAATGGACCAGCCAACTGGAAAACAAGCAACAAATCTGGCCGCAATTATAACGGACCAAAGGAGCCCAGACGGCGCATGAGCGGGGGAGTGTGCAAGAGCGGGATGGCACCAGTGCGTCAATGCAGCCGAGGCCACGAGAGAGGCTGCGGCACTGCCTTCATATACAGTCTTTATTCGCAAATAAAAGCAGTAAGCACAGTACAATTGCATAAATAAGAGAAATATTTAAATGATTCTTACATTTCATTTAATGTATAAATAGGAAATAATATTACGTATCATTCGAATGCATTAGTTTTACAAAATAACACAAACTTGTTGGTTATACAAATTTTTTCAAGACTGTATATCAAAAAGTCGAAGCTAGACTGTAGTTACAGTTACATTTTCATGCACATTTAGCTCGCCACACAAAAAGGAGGAGGAATGTTTAGCCACAAATTGAATCTGCGGTGAGTGAGTTAACAAGCGCCAGAGAGAGACGGGAATCGCTCGGGCAGACAGAGAGGGACAGAGACAGTCGCAGACAGAGACGATGAAATGGAGGCGGTTGCGGGTGTGGAGCAAGTCAGTGTGGAGTAGTTTTTGAGTGGTGCGGAGCAGCAGGACGCTAATTAAAAAGACACTTGAAGGGAGCCACCGGAAACAAACGCAAAGGCAATGGCAGAAGTAGAAGCAGAAGCAGAAGCAGAAGCACGGGCCGAACAAGAGCCAACAAAATAACGGCAGCTAAAGAGAGCCATAGAAAAATGGCAAAATGGAAGGGAAGTGGAAATGGAAAACGAGTTACCGTTACCATGAAATTGTCTATGAAATGTGAGCGTAATTAAATGAATAAAACGCAGCTAAGCCCCCGCGTTTTCGCAACGCAGCCACTTGGGAGATACGTATGTATGTACAATATAGATATAGACTCTGGATTCAGAGATTCGTTCGTATTTTGCTTTACTATTTCTCTTTTTTTTTGCATTTTCCGCGTTTCCACATTCATGCGGTTCATTTGCGCAACGCAATTGAGATCTCAATTGCATTTTTAATTGGTACATTTTACGCAGGCATCCTTTGAGCACAAAGGATCGGCCTTATCTTTTATACCCTCTTTCCCACTCTCCACATTTTCCTCTTCCTTTTGAGCTGGCGTCCACTTTGATTTGTATTTATTTAATGAGTTATTAATTGCATTAAGCTTTCAGCGTTTGCCAACTTTGCAATTAAAAGCAAAGAACTGAAGAACTTGGTAAAAAAAAAGGAAAATAAAAAGAAAACAAAGACAAAGACAAAGAGAAAGGGGAGAAGTTGTTATCAACTTTAACTTTAGCATGCATCCAGGCTGAATGATATGAAACTCGTTGTATTCAGTTTGCTTTAAGTTCTGCCTGCATCTAGGCTAGTTGCTTTGAAACTCTAGACTGCACTTTAAACGAAAAAAAAGTGAATTATACTTATTAGGGCTTGCTTCTGATCTTTGGACTTGTTTCCTTAAAAAACAGACTAGAAGATATTTTATAAAGTATGATTTTGAAACTACAAATACTTCGCTGGAAGCACTTGACTTCGGGAAAGGACACTGTAATAGAAACCGAAAGTTACTAGCTACCCATTATTTCCCAATTTCGATTTAAATCTGTGCCCGAGGGCAGGCTGGCAACAAGGGGGTGGGATCCGGTTTACAGATCTCCAGATCTGCCAACCGCAGGGGCATTAACAAGTTCTATGAGGGGGAAAAAAAAACAGAGGGCGACACGACTCGACGGCACACTTGACTTCCGGTTGAAGGCCAGGGGCGATGACGAAGGAGCGGAACGAGATGTTTGCCATATTGTGTGAAAATTTGCGTGTTATCCTGCTGCTGGCTCCTGCTACCGCTGCTGCCATTGGTGGTTGCTTTCCATTCTGTGATTAAAAAAATGTTCCGTCATTATCCGGTTGGAAAATTGTCACAAATTGTGTTTGTGCCGCGGGCCGTGCCACACTTGCTTGCTTCTTGTTTGTCCCCGGGATCAGCAGCCTTCATCCCCCCTCTCCCGCTGCCATATCTGTCATCTTTATCCCTAATTGCCGCATTGTGCCCCATTGTGTTGGCCATCGAACCGCACCGCACCGAACCGAGCCGCACTCCACACATCGAGCCCCAACAGGTTCGGGGGCCAGAGAGAATTCCAGGCTTCAAAGGCCGGCTTCCAGCGATCGATCGATCATTTGCAATCAACAAACAAATCTGGAAACAATGGAAAAGTGAGTGGAAATAAAAGTGAAATATATTCTACAGTTTGAAGAACTTAAAAATCGGTTTACTTGCCTGGATAATTGTGAATTTTAAATATAAAGTGTTTGCCTAGAAGAAATTTGTGTAGTGACCAAGTGTGTGGCAAGCCAAGAAGCTTCTAGTTCCAAATTAATTAAATATATAAGCTTGCAAATTACAAAGTGCTGTGGAGCCATAGGAAATTTTATTCACCTAAATCTATATTAGGTTTTTGTCTATGTAAGTTTGATTTTGTCCTTATCTTTTGTCTGATATTGTCTGTATTTATCCCCACATATATCTTTCCACATATTCTTTAAACTTCTTTTAACTAAAACAAAAAAGAACACCAGAATAAGGTTACATTATTTTTTTATTCATGCCGAATATTCATTACATTCATTACAAAAGTTACAACATATTTTCGTAGTAATAACATTTGTTGCGAGAGTTTGTATAGGTTCCTTGTTTTTATATTTTCTAAAAATCGGTTCAGAAAATGTGCATGTTAAGATTTAAATTAAAGTATTTTACGAATTTGTATAGTTCCTTGTTTTGATATTTTCTCTGAAACAGCGATCCAAAAATGTTAATGTTACGTGATGTGTGCCGTACCCTTTGGGGTGACGATTTCAGTAGTCTCCGAATGCGAAGTGATATTGGTAAATTGAGCGTTAATATATATACCTGGCTCTTAAGAGATGGCATCGGTTTTCCATCATACTAAATCTATAATCTAAAATTGTAAGCATCCAAGCATATATAGCTTGAATGCTAGCATCCACAGCGTGTTACGGTTTGGAGATATATATATAATAATACGTACTAATATTTGGTTCTCCGATATTAATATTATTATTATTAATCTAATGTTTGATGGGTCTCCCACAGCCCATTAGAGCATTGCTTTCTATTTTTTTTCGTTCGTTCGTTTTCATTATTTTTGCAAGTTACGGTACTCATTTTTTGTTTGTTTTTCGTTTGTTTTCATTATTTTGGCAAGTTACTGTACGGTACTTATGTGGTAGTTATGTCGTTGCTTCAATTAGCCAAGAAAATCCGTCTTGGCATGGCGGATTTTCTAATTTGTTGTTGTTGCATTTGTCTGGTGGCCAATACGAGATACGGTTTTGGACAGGTCGTTGTTAAATGTCGTCAAATGTAATGCTTATAGTTCTCTAATCGCCGGGTTCTAGCGATAATTTTTGGATACTCCTCCAATTGATTGATATACTTAGTAGCGCGAGCGATCTGTTTTTGCCAGGTTATATCAGCAAATTATTAAATCTTGTGTCCTTGTGTGTGCATTTCCGATGTCACTTGCTTCTTATTCTTGTTTTTGTTTTGTTTGTCAGATCCTGTGTGTGTTTTTTTAAATGGTAAAGTCACTCAGAACGGCTCATTGTTGCGGTTCTCACTGAATATCTCTAGTTAGCGTTTAGTGTTCTTGGGAAGCAGCAAATGAGGCGATGCATCTCTTATTTCTTCTCTAATTCTAATGCTTATATCGTAGTAAGGCCACGGGATATCTCCTTGGCAGGTAGTTTCGGGTCCATATCCTTTAGGGAAGCAGCAAAATGGGACCTAGTAATCTCATCCAATCGTATTTCTTCTATTCTAATGCTTAAATTGTAGTTGTACTCGTGTGTCACTTCCGCTTCCGCTTAGTCACTTGTCCAATCTCCTTTCAGAAAGCAACAACCCCAGCCTTGGGTATGTCGTCCTCCGGGGCGAATCTTCATTTGTTTCGTGTTGGTAATTAAATTATAAATGTGATATCGAAACCACAAAAACTTCCCTAGTGTTGGTTTCAGATTTTCAACTGAATTCCCGTTAGTGTAAATCGTATTACAAAAAATATAAAGAATCCCGAAACAGAAAATTTTGAAGAACAAAAAAAAACAAAACAAAAAAATATTTGTCCAATTGTAAAAAAAGAAACCTTTGAACGGCGTCTAGTCGCTCACGTTCAAGGTGACCTCCACCACCATTGATGCATCAATGTCCTGGCTCTGAGCCTCCACAGCCACTGATGTTACGATTTCCGGAATTTTTGACTCTCTGTGCTGCAACAGTCTGCCGATAATGCCGTGTAAAGGAGCACCAAACTGGGGGGATAAAAGGGAAATATGTCCACTTAAAGTTTACTTTTACTCCTGTTCCACCTTTACCCACCTTTCCACGGGGCCCGCACATGCTGGTGGGCAGCTCTTTGGACAAATCGATGCACCATTCGGAGAGAAAAGTACTGTCACCGGTCTCGAGCGTAAAGAAATGCTGCGGATAGCCTTCCTCCAGCAGTTCATCGTTGTCGCAGCAAAGCAGGAATTCCAGGAGTCGCTCCATGGCCTCCAGCATCACGCGCAGTGATTCCATATTTGCCTGCACCACCCCAATGGGTACTTCATTTTCATCCGACATCCAGGTGCTGGGCATTGATGGCGGCTTCTTACGTATGGCCTCGGCCAGTTCTCCCGGCTCCCTGAAGCGATGCATGGTCACCTCGAGGGCGGGCAGACGACGTCCCAGTACCCACCACAGCAGGCAGACGGCCAAGACACGGCCGCGATGACTTATGTCGGCCAGCTTGACGGCCAAATTAAGTAGATTTGCCTCGCCGTCAACTTTATACTCGGCCAGATCCTCGAGCAGCTTCTCGATAAGCTGGTGTGCCTGGAATTTTACACATAAAAATGTATATATTGGAGAATCTCTTGGAAATGAAATATAAATCAAAAGTTTATTAAACAAAACTTACAATCATGGGCGGCACGCAGTCAACAAACTCCAAGAAGCGAGACATTAGACCGCTGCGTTTGTAGCAAAGATCATCCGTGTTGGAATCCTTGCACAGGATGAGCATGCAGAGCCCGGAGAATAGTGGTTGTATGCGGTCCAGCTCCCAAAACTTGATGCCCCTCATCAGGATACGAAAATGACGTTCAACCTGCTTTGGTTTTATATTTTTATTCAGTTTTGAATGTGCATATATAGTGGAATTAGGATAGAGCCTTACCGCGATGACACTGCTGTTGGCGCTAAAGTGCTTAAGGTGACTGGAGAGGTTGCTGCGCTCCACGAAGCTGCGCAGCTTGCTCAGGCTGCAGCCAGCGGGGCCGGAAGGCCCCGGGGAGGTCATCTTCAGGGGAAACAGGGTTTGAAATTAGATTTAATTTTTGGAGACTTCGTTTGATATTTTAATAATGACAATTGACATTTCTAGGGTTACAAGTCTACTTGGAAAGTAGAATTCCTGACAGATCATAATATTTGTAGTTTCTCCCTTTGTCATTACAAAGTGAATGTTCTCCTTTAAGCAGAACTACTCAGAGCTCTCTCTCTCTATATTGGCAATATTGTGTCTACAAACAATCATTTGAAATTAAATTGCATTTACTTCCTGCGAATTTCGGAACATAAACAGAGGCAAGCGCCTATAATATCCAAATGATTCAAAGGAACTCCTCGAATTTCGCTGCCGCGACAAATCGCCGAGGCCTCGGAAATTTTCTGGGATTCGGATGACAAAAAGTTGGACCTAATTGGTGGGTGGACGACGGGCATATCTCTGGCTCTTGTTTGGGTTATCAATTTGCATACCTTATACGAATCACAACACTCGGCGTCGCATTTGTGTAAACAACAACTTCATTAGCAAACAACCAGGGGGAAGGAGGGAGTGGGGCGGCAGGCAGGCGGGCAGAACCGCCCCCTTAACATAATACAAATCCGAAAAACCCAAAACCGCACAAATCAACGCATAATGATATGAAAATCTGTTGGCTTTTGTCAAAATGCCAGAGGCCACAAAGCCCAAAAAAAAAGAACCGGGGAAAGTGGAAAAGTGGAAAAGTGCGGGGCGGGGTGGTGTAACACACACATTTATGTCAACAATTTGCCTTAAATTAGGCGTAAAATGCCCAGATTGGTTACAAGGCACAGCACAAGCGCCTCATCAGGTCCACCCCAAAAATGAAAGGGTAGCTGCTGCCTGCTGCCTGCTCTTGCCACTTGTCATCATCGTCATCATTATCGTTCGTCATCATCGGAAGGGAATGATTGTTATTATTTGTTTTGTGTTGCACAGTCAGACATCCCCGGAGGCGAATTGTGTCCTAATTGAAACTAAAACGAACTTGTCAAGTGTTGTTAGGGATGTTCCACTGTATTTACGCTAAGCTAAGCTAAGCTAAGCAAACCCCTGGCCTAATTGAGCGCTTTTATCGCGGCTAATTGAAGAGCCTGTGATTATGCCGCAACCGAGGGGAGTTTCGGCCTTTGCACTTGTCGCCGCCGCCAACAAATTTTGTGGCTTAATTTAGATCAGATCAGCTTCGGGTATCCGTATCTGAATCAGAAAACTTATTTGCATAAGTGCCCCTGTGCTTTCCAGCCCGGTTCAAGCACTGGAAGAGTGTCCCGTGCACTGCTTTTACCCGGAGAAAAGAAAATAGAAGAGAGAGGAGAAAAGTGGGGCTATGTAAGATGCTGAGCTGTAATTAAAAACGGGAACAAATGCACAGTGACTTGGCTGCGAAAAGTTGTTAATCTTTTCATGCCGGCGCATAATTAAAATATGTGAATATGGAAATTTCAATGGGAATGAATCTCTGCGAAAAATTTCTAGCAAATGGGGCAAGAGCTCAAAAAGAAAACAAAAAAAACAGTAAACAGGGAGAAGACAGAAAGAAAGAAAAGGCCAAGCGAGTTACAGAGAGAGAGAGACACGCACACACACAGCCTCCTCGTTGACAGCAACTTAACAGTTTGCGCTGCTGTTATGGCCATCCCGCTTGCACCTCTTGCTCTTTTTACCAACCGTTTGTTTACCTCTCCGCGTGTGTGTGTGAGTGCAAGTAATTGCAAAATATGAATGCATAATGAGCAGATATTTCGCAAGTACGCAAGAAACTTCAAGCGGTGGGGCGTGGCAGGTGCAAAAGGAGCAGCAGGAGATGACTTTTATGCTAAAATGCGCACATCGCGCGTGCATCTGCATTTTGCATAGCCTTTTCGAAAGCAGCGCAAGGACAAACACAAATACGCACAAATACAGACACAGGCATGCCTTTTGCAACTAAGAAAATGGTGAAATACAGTGAATATTGAAACTTAAGGAACTCTGAATTCAAATAATTAAAATTTGTGTAAGAATAAGGAATATTCAACTCTAAAATCAAAACGTTTAATTTCTTAAACAAAAAAAAAACCAAAAAGAAAATCTGCTAAAGGCAACACACACTGTAAATTCAGCATCCTGCCAAGGAGCGAGGACAAAATGTTTGGGGGAGGCGCACAGCTCATTAAAATGCCGTTGGCCATTTGCACACACATCTATCAAGATGCCACTAATTTGCAAGGGGATCCTCGAAAGGACCTGCCTTCCGCGACATCTCTTCTGCACTAAATTCCTATTCCTTTATACAGTTGGAGTCCGAATCAGACCGGAGAAGCCCGCCCCTTCATGGCCCACATGGTGCGACCCCAAGGCTTCAGTTTGGAGCAACTGCGCCTGACTTTGGGCCATTCGGCGATCCGCGAACAGTGCTACTTTATCTATGGCACCAACAACATTCTGGAGGTGAGTGAAAAGGGGGTAATACCCAAGGAAGGTTCTTCGGCCTAAAGTTAATTGCTTCATCCGCAGATCATAGCCGGATTCGACTATCTGCTCAGCCAGGAGGAGATCGAGTTTGGCGCCGAGCGACTGGCCGCTATCCATGTCACCGGAATGATGGTTTACTTGCTGCATCACGAGAACATGGCCGGTACCCAGCTGAAGAGGACTCTCTTCATGCAGCGCTGTTTCGAGTATCTGGCCTGCACCGAGGAAACCTATGTACGTACGTTACCGCCTAATCCTGTATTCCCTAGTTGCTTGATTTGTGGTTTTTTCTCTAGGTTCACCATCTGTGCAGCCACATTCTTGGACTTTTGGAGGCCACCGATTCGGAGGTGATGCTCAACTTAATTCTCTGCTTTCGGGTGGCCAGCCCTTTGAGCCTGATGGCTCGCGTGGTGGCCAATTGTCTGCTATGGGCCATGCTGGCCCGCCTTACGGACCTTGGCCTGGACTCGCACCGGCTGCGCCCGTGTCCAGCTCTGCTGCTGGTTGTCGCCATGGTGAATCCCCGTGTCTACGTGGAATCCTATATGCATGCCCTCCATCTGGTGGTTCGCCTTATTTCCTGCCTCCTAATCGTGGGGCCGCTCGCTGGCAATGGGCAGATACTGTGTCAGGAGGTCGGCGTGCCGCCGGAACTGCTCGAACTCTCCAAGGAGGATTCGGCCATTTTGTTTCGCTGGCTTACGGCTATTGTCCAGGATCTGCGTCCGCAAATGCTATCTGGAGATCTGGGGCACCTGGAGGAGCGCCTCGTCCTACTGGAAGCCATCTGCGAGCTTATGCAGATCCTGCACGGCCACCTTATCAAGTGCTATCAAGCCAATACCAATCTAACCTTAACCGAGGAAACCAATAACGGCGGAAATCAAATTTAAAAGTACGCAGACATTCCGGACGGAGAGTGAGCTTTTTTTTTCATGTTCGAACATGTTTATTGTAACCCAATTTAATTTTAAATAAATGCATTAACTAAAACAAATGTGTCATTGTTATTTTTTTCTTTCTAGAAGCTTGCGAAATTATTTTATTTTCAAATTTATGCATAAACAACTATTACATTCAAAGTGATGTACACGAGTACGATTTTTCGCAAGAAATTAACTAAGCTTAGAAATATAGTTAATAACTAGTAGACACCGTATTAAAACTAAATGCAAAAGCAAAAGAAATGGAAAATTTTAAAATTTCATGCAAGATTTCAACGAAGTAAAATTTCTAACCTCAAAAAATGAAAATGAGAAAATGGGAACTGTCAATGCGCAGACGTCAATGAAAAATAGAAAATAGAATAAAAAAATATAAATGTTGTGGAAATTATATTTAAACCAAACGAATGCAGATCCAGGAACTCCAGATTATGCAATTTTCTGCAAGCTTACGTGCTATCAACTCGAGTTTACTTAAAATTTCTGAAGAAACACAGAAATGTAGATCAAAACTTGCGGAGATTACACCTATAATACCGAAACTAGCGAAAGAAATTGTAATATTTGCTGTTTAAAGCACGATTACAGAAGATTTAATATTCTAACCTAAAACGAAATTAGCACTACAAACGAGAAAACGACAGCGAGAATGAGGTTAAATCGCAGCCATTCTAATTTTTCTTGGAGTTATGAATTTCTATGGAAAGCCTCAATATGAAGGAGGACTTATTCTTTGGGGATGCCTCAAATTAAGACACAAAAAATATCAAAGGCCGGTTTTTTTAACACACAAAATTTACACAGAAGTCCCGAAATAATTTTATCAAACAATGCACAACTCACCTGTGTTACAAAAATTTACCTATTTGCCGAAAAAAAAAACTGAACACTACTTAAAAATTTACTTAAAAACTAGGACCGATCCGAACAGCGTACGAAAACGAAATGAGCTTCGAATATACGACAGGAATTAAGTCTAGGAGCTGACAGGGAAGGGGTTACCAGATCGCTTTGAAGTAAAAAACAATGTTAATATAGTCATAGTTATCGATTCTTTCTTCCTTCTTTTTATTTCCGATTCCCACATTCCTTTCAATCAGTTATATAATTAAAACTGTAAATTCTTGGGGCAATTGATGGAATCACTGATCCTTGGTGGACTGTACAGATCATCTAGGCTCCTTTCTACATTTAATTTAAATTGCCTTTAATTAAAAATATGTATAAATTTTATATTAAAAACTCCCAATAATCGATTTTTGTAGCATTTAAGAAAGTGACACATTTACACTTTAAGTGTTACGTAACCCCCTTTTATACACCCGTTTACACTTTACGTTTTATGCTTATTTCCATAGCCTACTTAGGTTTTATGCTAATTTAATTGATTTCAAGGATTGGACCTGAATAATTAACGAAATAATCCAGCAGTGAAAATGGAAGTTACGAGGAGTAAATTCGCGCCCATCGTTGGTACCTAGCGATATAGTATACATTTTTATATAAAATATATAAGGTTAACTTGATATTTTAATTAAATCCCTGTTTCATGGAGATTCCTATGCAAGCCCAGCGTCAACTGTGAAGCTTCCAAAAGAAAACCAGGCGAGGATGAACCCTTCCGTTGCTGAGCAAGCACCTGGCCATTATAATTAAAACACGTGTGAAATCTGCTTTAAAGCTAAGCATTTAAGTGGCTTTAATACATTAAAAAAAGCTTTAGCTCTTGATATAAAATTTACAATTTGGGGCTATATTTAAATGTTCAAGGAACAAACTTTTCCCGTTTTAAAAGCTAAGCGCACTTGGTGACTGCAATTAGCTCGTATACATTGTAAGCGTAGCAATTTCAGATCTTCTCTACAGATCAATCCATGTTCACTCATCCAAGACCGAGTCCAGCCACTGCTCCACATCGTTTTTACTGGCCGCCGATGAGGGCGTGGCCGGCTGCACCACTGGCATGGGCATGGGCATGGTTATGGGTCCAATGCCGCCGGAACTTATATCCATTTGCGTATTAGTCATGGCCAACAGCTCATCGAGCTCATCGGGCTCTGCGGGAGCAGCAGCAGCAGCAGCAGCAGAGATTGTGGGTGTAGGGGTAGGAGCTGCTGCCTCTTTGGTGGACTTGGCTGATGCAGCTCGCGACTTTGCACCACCGCCATTGGCATCCTTAAGAATGCGCTGCTGGTAAACAGCCTCAGCCCGCTCAGCGGCCTCCTCCTGGGCGATAATCTGCTGGCGGGTGAACATACTCGCCGAATAGTCCATGCGCTTGTAAAACGGAATTGTCTGTAGGCCGGCATTCAGGCGGCTCAGGTTCAGGGTGAAGTAACTGCTGGCGGCCTTGGTGTGCAGCTTGGTCTGACCCTCGGCCACGCTGTTCCACTCGCGCTCGGAGCCGAAGGTGAAGTGGCCGCCGCCCAGATTCGGGAATTGTGCCAGTTGCTGGAAATCGCCCGCCCGCAGCTGGGCACGGGCATTTTCATCAATGGGTGCCCCGTCCAGGCCCAGTTGCTGCTGATCCACATCGTCCGTGTCACTGGGCAGTGTATTCAGCAGGTCACGGTTCCGTTGCGGGGCAAGGACACTGCGTCCAGTGCCACCAGATTGCCAATTGCCACGCGACGGGAATCTCGGCTCGTCGCTAGAGTCCGCCACATCGACCATGCTGCGCCTTGATGTCGGCGGCGGTGATCCCGACGATGTGGTCGTCGAGCGTCCCTGGCCCTTTGGCTGGTCCTTTTTGTGGTGATGATTGTACTGCTTCATGTTCCTCCGCTTCCTGCGAGCACAAAATTGTGGATAAAAAAGGGCAACTGCTGCGGTTACGTCGTGTGGGAATCAACTCACTCCTTGGATCGATCGTCCTTGCCGGACATACTGCTGCTGTGGGGGGGTGGCTTGGCTTCCGGGGATGATAAAACACAGGTGAATTCCGCGACTCCAAATCGGTTTGTTTACACCTCTCGCTCGGTTTGTTGTTGCTGTGCAAGCAGTGTTGCCAACTGTTGTCGAAAGAACGTAATACTTATTTTGTCAAATGAAAAGGCAAATCAAATTAACTACAAAAAATAATACAACAGATTTTAAAGTAAAATCAAATGCTAAACATGTTTGAATTAATTTGTAAACAAGATAAATTTATTGCTCTGTGATAAATAAATATAGAAATAGATTGGAAAAGCGGCAACTTGACAGCTCTGCCTGGCGGCCAGACAGAACAGCTGGAAAAAGCTTTCAATTGTCTATCGGTATTTTTTAACGGTCAGGCGACGGTCACACTGCCGCCAATTGCACGTGTTTTTATTTTGTTAAATTGACAATTTGTGTACGTTTTTCTCAATCCTCGGTTTTGCAACTAGCATGGGAAAGAAAAACAAGGGCGCCACGCCCAATCTGGGCCGTCAGCTGATCAAGGATCGGTTCGGTCACACGCCCCGCCGCAAGGTGGACAACGACACGATGGTAAGTGCGTAGAAGAGAAAGCAAGTTGCCAAAATATGAATTTAACGCCTCTTCTTCGATCCTATCCAGCTGCACACCACCGAGCTGCAGGATGGCTACGACTGGGGTCGCCTCAACCTGTCGTCCGTCACCGAGGAATCCTCGTTCCAGGCCTTTCTGCGCACCGCCGAGCTGGCCGGCACTGAGTTCCAGGCCGAGAAGCTCAACATTACGTTTGTGAATCCAAAGCAGCGAGTGGGACTGCTGAGCAAGACGCAGGAGCAGCGGATGCACCAAAAACACGACGAGCACCGCGACCAGCTAAAGATACCGCGCCGCCCCAAATGGAGCAAAGAGACGAGCGCTGAAGAGCTGGAACGGGCCGAGAACGAGGCCTTTCTCGACTGGCGTCGCGACCTGGCCCTCCTACAGGAGGACGAAGAGATTCTGATGACGCCGTACGAAAAGAACCTGGAGTTCTGGCGCCAGCTGTGGCGCGTAGTAGAGCGTTCCGATGTCGTCGTTCAGATCGTGGACGCTCGCAATCCGCTGCTCTTCCGCAGCGTCGACTTGGAGCGCTACGTAAAGGAGGTGGATCCCAGCAAGATGAACATGATTCTGGTGAACAAATCGGACCTGCTCACGGCGGAGCAGCGTCGCCATTGGGCGGAATACTTTGATAGCGAGGGCATCCGGACGGCCTTCTATTCCGCCACTCTGGTCGAGGAGGAGCTGAAGCGGGAAGCGGAGGCGGCGCGCCATGACTCATTTTCGGAGGTGCAGCAGCTGCGTGAGGCTGCCGAGGAGATTGCTCAGTCGCTGGACAAGGTTGAAGACACACTGGACGCCATCGAGCGAAAGCTGAAGGTGGAAAAAGAGGAGAAGGACCAGCTGCCGCGTCTGCCGGGTGACAAGAACAGTTCCCGTCTGCTGTCACGCCTTGAGCTCATCGAGTTCCTCCGCCACATCTACACTGGGCCGCGGCACACGGAGCAGCACGTGACCATCGGCATGGTGGGCTATCCCAATGTGGGAAAGAGCAGCACCATAAACTCGCTGATGACCGTCAAGAAGGTGTCCGTATCGGCCACACCCGGCAAGACCAAGCGTTTCCAGACGCTCTTCCTGGACAAGGACATCCTGCTCTGTGACTGCCCCGGCCTAGTGATGCCTAGCTTCGTTCTGACCAAGGCGGATATGTTGCTCAACGGCATTCTACCCATCGATCAGATGCGCGACCATGTCCCCGCCGTCAATCTGCTGTGCGAGCGCATACCGCGTCACGTCCTCGAGGACAAGTACGGCATTCTGATAGCCAAGCCGGTGGAAGGCGAGGATATGGAGCGACCACCGCACTCGGAAGAACTGCTGCTGGCTTATGGATGTGAGTACAAAATGCTGTGTTATCTCGGCCATGTCGCTCAGACCTTCCCTCTCTTTCTTTTTCGCAGACAATCGAGGCTTTATGACCTCCAACGGACAGCCGGATCAGGCGCGCTCAGCTCGCTACGTGCTCAAGGACTATGTCAACGGGCGGCTGCTGTATGCCATGGGTCCGCCATCGGTGCCCCAAGCGGAATATCACACTTTCCCCGAGCGCCAGCGCAAGGTCATCGAGGAGTCTCAACTGCCCAGCCAGCAGCAGCGGGCCATGAGGGTGAGTTACACAAATATCACGTATCTACTGAGACCCATTTGACATTGGGGTTTCCCCTCAGATTGACAAGAGCACGTCCAAGGAGCTGGACCAGCAGTTCTTCTCCAACAAACCCAACCATGCCCATGTCAAGGGACGCACTAACTTTCCGCACGTTCGCCTGGCCAATGATGGATCACTGGTGGCCAGCACTGATCCAGCGGCAGCAGCGGCGGCCAAGCCCTGGCGTCACGTAAAAAAGGAGCGCCGCGAGAAGCTGCGCAAAAAGTTCTCCCACCTGGACGAGCACTGAGTTGGGGGTTGTGGCCATTCCTCAACATATTTATTCTGAAGCCACGCACTTGTATATTATTAGCATTTAGAGATAGCTAGCTATTAAAGTACACTAAACCCAGGAAAGGCCACCCACATATGTACATGATACTGCCAGGCAGTGCTCCGCGGGGGTAATAGATAGCTTAGAAGTAAACCAAACAAACAGGTTTCAGATAGATAAGCTCCCTAGCCTACGGTCCCGTGTCGATAACCTCGCCCCGGTGGGGCCTCAATTGCTAGCTTGCGGTACGCATTCATTTCCATGACGCCTCTATTAATACGCACAACGCACACACAGCATGGAGGCGAAACTGGCATCTTGCCCGCGAAGAACTGCGTACGAGCTGTGCGAAGCTGATAGCAGCGACGTTGCACTTTGATCACTTGATGATCGGCGCCTCGGGCCTATGCTCACTGAGATCACTCGGGCTCTTGTCAGTCTCAATTGCCGATTCGTTTGGAGTCAATGGCGGCCTCCGACGCGAGCTATAGCAACTTCAGGGAGCTGGGCGTTAGGCGGTCCCGCCCCGGTTTACTGCACATTGAGTTCCAGCGACGCTGGAACATTCGCACCATCCATGAACTGATGCGGGCCCTGGACTTGGCCAACGCAGATACCACTGTCCAGGTGGTGGTGCTATCCGGCGAGCTATCTGTGGGACCGCACGATCCCTTGCTGCTGGAGCAGGGAAAGGTGAAAAGGCATCGCCAGTTGGCGATTGCCAAAGAGACACTGGCGGTGAGCAGCAACGATGCCGAGGATCGGTACATCCATGAAAAGTCGGCCAACTTCGTGATGCGCTCGCTGGCCAAGAAGATGCTGGCGCAGCGCAAGCTGCTGGTGGCCTTGGTCGAGGGAAGATGCGTTGGCCTGGGTCTCAGCGTGTGCAGCCTGTGCGATTTGGTCTATGCCAAGGAGGCTGCCGTCTTTCTGTCCGCCCTCTCGCACCTGGATCCCTGCGCCCAGGTGGGCCCCTTCTGGACGCTGCCACACATCCGCTGGCTGCTCCATCTGGGCGAGCAGGCGGACGCGAGGACCGCACTCCATTGCGGCCTGGTGGCCTGTGTGGTGAGCGAGTCGCAGGATTTCTGGGACCGCATGGATCAGTATTCCCGTCTGCCATCGCCTGCGCTGATGGCAACCAAACGGCTCCTGCTTTGCCCTTGGCGACAATCCATGCTAACCGAGCTGCGACAGGAGGGCACACCGATGGCCGCGCAGGGACGACGCCTGGCCAGATCCAAGTTGTAAAGGGATTTAGTGTAATAAATATAAATATGAAGGCCAAACCTGCATTTTGAATTTAAATTCTTTGCCCGGGGAAGCCAATCGCAATCAAATTTACGATTTTCTGTTTATAAAAATATCGATATTCCTGTCTTGTCCCAATAGTCAAAACAGCTGTGACGAATATTAGAGGTTAAGTAGCATCTCTGGAGCTATCGATGTTTTATTTAGCAACTATCGGCTCTTATCCAACATCGCCAAATAAGTAAAATTAATCATAAGCCTATTTAATAAGTTTTATTAATAATAAAATTTTAAAAATAATTATTTTTCATTAAACTTTTTCCAAAAATGTGTTTCAAATTAAACGGCGTCCAAAAAGATGTATTAACTCACGCGATAGTCACATTACAATCGATAGATCAACCCACCAAAACAACCGATAGGGCCATCGATGTTTTGACAGCTCTAGAGCCATGTTTTGACAGCTCCGCGTCCATCCCTATATCAAAAGTTCTTTTCCGGTTTCGTTTCCAACCAACAAGGAGGTACTGACTTTCGTGTCCATGTAAATTTGCGAACATCGCCGCCGCGCAAACCGCTTGCGAGCCCAAATGTGCAAAATAGCCGAGTTAATGAACGTTGCGGGCCGATGGCCATTTAATTTACGTGAAACGGCGCTCGCAAGCGGCGTAAAAGCGCTGGCGAATTTGTGTTTTCTTTATATATTTTTTTACTGTGCCATATATGAGAAGTGTTAGTGCCTCGACTAATAATGCCGTATATTGCAGATATTGAACAATGGGCCGTTACTCCCGCGAGTCTGACAACGTGGCCAAGTCCTGCAAGGCGCGCGGACCCAATCTACGTGTGCATTTCAAGGTGAGAGTCGCCAGGACGCCCCCCGATTGATTGTTTGTTGTTGTGGCTGTTGCTTTTGAGTGTGTGTGTGTGTGTGAGAGTGTGCAGCCTAAATCAGTGGATGATCGCCTTTCGAGCGGCTTCTCACTTTTGCATCGCTGCTAGATGAATAATCCCCCCTCCAAAGGGGGGGAAAATGGACGAGTTCATCAGCTGAGCGCTGTCCCCGCCCCTGGACGCCCTCTTCTAAAATCTCGCTCACAGCTCTATAGTTTTTGTGCCGGCACACATCGTTAACTGGTGGCTGCTCCTACCGCGGACTCTTCCGCCCAGATTTGTGCTCAAAGCGAATCTTCCAGCCTTGCTAAAACAGAGGCTCGCTGGTTGCCATGAGCGGGTCTCTACCTGTAGCTTGGCACAGTGGCTTTCGCTGCCGTGTATTGGTTTAATGTAATCCCACAGAGAAGCAGGCACTTCCTCCGCCTAACGACCCACTAAATCGATTATATTGATTGAATCTGAGATTAATTATCCGATTAACTTGTCAGATTTGAGGCAAAGAAATTGTAAACATACTTCTATTTGGAGTTAAACATGTGTTTTGCCACTTCGACAGCTGAAACTAGTTTAATTTATAGGATTTATAGCTGTGAAAAGTAATTTTCTAAGCATGACAACGTGCTTTGTCGCTGAAGCCAGCAAAATCGTCTTCTACCCGTTAAAATTAATAACATTTTATGTTCTTAAACCTTAATAAACTCCTTTAATAGTTCTGTAGGGTCTTCAACAAAATTTTGCTGCTTAAGAACCATGTGCTTTGTGTGAAAACTTTATCTTTCTTGCTCTCTGTGCGGGCACAGCTCTTTATTTTGGTGGCTTCCATATCATAGGACCACCTCACTGAAAGCTGTGCCCAAAGCAAACCCCAGCCTTTGTAAAACAGCGGCGTGCTGGCCTTCAATGTCCGCGTCTCTACCTGAACCTTGGCACAAAATAGTTACCATGTGCTTTTATGTGAAGAGTAAACCGAATCATCGTTTGGTTACCATGCTTGATCTCATCTGCGGCACAGCTCTTAATTTAGGTGGCTTCCAGATCATGGAACTACCTTACCGAAAGCTGAGCCCAAAGCAAACCCCAGCCTTTGTAAAACAGCGGCGTGCCGGCCATCAATGCCCGCGTCTCTACCTGAACCTTGGCACAAAATAGTCTACCGGAAGCAACAGATGATCCATCACTTCGATCTATCCTTAGCCCCCCACAGGACAATCTCAAGAGCTCTGAACTAACATATAATTCCTATTGCAGAATACACATGAAACCGCTCAGGCCATCAAGCGCATGCCCCTGCGCCGTGCCCAGCGCTACCTGAAGGCCGTCATCGACCAGAAGGAGTGCGTGCCCTTCCGCCGCTTCAACGGTGGAGTCGGCCGATGCGCCCAGGCCAAGCAGTGGAAGACCACGCAGGGACGCTGGCCCAAGAAGTCCGCCGAGTTCCTTCTGCAGCTGCTGCGCAACGCAGAGGCCAACGCTGACTGCAAGGGTCTGGATGCCGATCGTCTGGTTGTCCACCACATTCAGGTTAACCGCGCCCAGTGCCTGCGTCGCCGCACGTACCGCGCTCACGGTCGCATCAACCCCTACATGTCGTCGCCGTGCCACGTCGAGGTGATCCTCACCGAGAAGGAGGAGGTCGTCTCGAAGGCCACCGATGACGAGCCCACAAAGAAGAAGCTGTCCAAGAAGAAGCTGCAGCGCCAGAAGGAGAAGATGTTGCGTTCTGAATAAATTGTGTCCTGGGCGAGAGCCGCCCAAGCCGGTGTCACCTAAATGAATGAAGCTCCATCTTTTTTTTTTTACTTAATATAACTGAACAAGAAAGTTAAATGTGAATCCTGTTTGTGTGTGTATATCTGTATATTAGCCGTTGGAGTTGGATGTGGATAATACAGCACAAGCGCGAGACTTGACCACCTGGAAATGTGATGCGTTTTGCTTTGGCTGCGAGTCGTAGAGTCTTGATATTCATCAGGAGAGGATGATAGGATGTTGTACACGTCGTAAACTCGGAGAAGTCGCCGAGATTCAAGAAGGAGCCGCTAATGGTTTAAGGAAGCCCCATTCTTTCTGTTTTTGAATCAAATGCAAGACGCTTATTGTCATTCCTCTTCCCTCTTGCTGTGTTCTAGATTTATTAAGTTGTTACTGGAGTTTTGTACATCTACACTCATCTTAAACCATAAAACCACCCTTAAAGTCTTGAGTCTGACAACGTGCAAGTTAAATAAAAAGCACAGTTAAGACCTAAAGCACTAACGGGGTGTATTTATGGTTTATATATCTTGTTTTGAAGAACAATAACCAGCATTATTCTCTTAAATTTTAAGCTTAAACTTTGTTTATGCCTTAAGATTAAACATTGGGTTTGTGTAGACGCTAAATGACCAGTCAAGCTCTTCACAAAAATCGGATTCAGAGCTTATGGCGAGGGCAAAGCTTACAATGGGACTACGGGCGTGTTTTTGTGTGGCATATTTTCCAGGGCGCCTCGTGATATATACATTTTTTAACGGTCAAAATGTAAGAATCCAGCGGAGACGAAGATAGAGCTATGAAAAGAAAGAAAGCTAAATTTGGAAAGCCTTAACTTATGTTTGAAATTGAATTGCAGGTATATTTATATGACTTTTTAAGAACTATAAAGATCTATTTTAATTTATTAATTTTTATTTTCTTATTAATCCTATGGAAGCTATAAGACCTAGCAAAAGAAGGAAGACTATTCTAAAATGTTCATTATGGAACTAAGAATCTGGTCTGGTGGTGAAGCTGAACAAGAATTTATATACTTAAATGGATGGGAAATTATGATTATAAAATAATAATAAAGAAAAGGTAAGGATAAGAAAGTAACTAAGTTATATATTTATTTATTTGTACACTGTAAACCTAATTATAAATTTGGCTACAGGATAGGTAACGGCCATAGCTTCTGTGGTTTCCGGCTTAGTAATTAAGTTCTAATTGTAGATTCTAAAAAAAACCTCTCCACTCTTACCATAAATAAGAAACTACAAAAGATAGCTAGCTCTCCAAGCAGAGATCCCTGCCTTAAGATTGATTGATTGATTGTTTTTAAATTTAATTGTAATTAAATTTAATTTACTCTTTACAAATCAAATTTACTTATTACAATTATTTAAAACCATTAGAAAAATATGTAAATTCGCGAGAATTCGACAAAATGAATGCCGAAACCCGGGATTGAACCGGGGACCTTTAGATCTTCAGTCTAACGCTCTCCCAACTGAGCTATTTCGGCCCTTGTGCTGCTTTGCTAATCCCGAATTAATGAGATAAGCCGCCGATTCTTGGCAGTTGATCATCAATAGTCGTATAATTAGTCTTTTTTAAATGAAATGAAATCTTCTCATGACACAGCCGGCGCATAGATTATCCCACAACAATGGAACATTCACTTGGACCGCAGCACGATTCCCACCGTAGGATTTAAAATCAAATAAATTTAGTTAAATCATAAAAATATGCATCGCCTGCATTTGGTCTAAATTAAATAGTGGGAAAAGATTAATCTGCAAAGAGAAAAACAAAGACGATTAAAAGGTGTTTATACAAGAAAATTCCACTTGACAATGCTAATTATTTAAATTGAATTCATTTAGCAAAGCATTTGGAAAGTATTTCTGAAAAAGGAATACTTTGCGTTTGGGGAAACTTCCACTGATGGAGGATACCATTACCCGGCAATGACTTGCTTTGGATTTTAATTAATTAAACCGTATAACGCATATGGAGCTGAGCTGTTAGGATCATAAAATTAGCTGGAACCGCAGGCTTGTACCTTCTTCTTGTTAGTCACTTATTAGCGACCAGCTGAATCTTGGCCGGTGAACCAAAAAAATCAAGAACAATAAAGGGGAACACCAAAAACCGGTCGAGGAAGTGCCATCAAAAACGGCTCCCTCTCTTCTCTGCCGGCATTGAAAGGAGTTCGCCAGGGTTCTTGGCCAGATCCCGCCGTATTGTATTCTGAAAATTTGGCATTAAATTCGACAGTGTCGAGTATTTTTAGAGCCCCATTTGGAAATTTATTCATGATTCACGCCTAATTGCAGGTGTCACCGGTGCCGGGCCAGCAGCAGCAGCATTCCATCGGAACGTGTGTGTATGGATTTCGATTTCCATCTGCTGTTGAGGTCAAGTGTCGGAGAACTCTGGCTAACTAACTGTCGCACTGCACGTGCCCTCATCGTCGTCGTTGATGGCGACGTGGCTCCGTTAGTAGTGGACCTAAGTCCGCGCCACACAGTTAGTCCAAGGATCCGGTTCCACCCCGGCGGCACTTAACTGGAGCTGCCAACCGAGCGCTGCCTTGAAAGCGCGCTGGTGGGCGTTCAAGCAAAACAAGAACTAAATAGAACCCAGGCTGCGAACAAAGCTTTGTGCTACTCGAACTTGACACTCCACCGATGCCGTTGCCGCCGCCGAGCCACCCACTGGCGACGTCATAGCCGTGGAGCTGGCCGACACCCACCCATCGAGTGACGAGAAAAACAAAACAAAAAACCACCCGAAAGAAACAAACAAACACCTGCAAAGCAGCGAAAACAAATAAAGCACTAAAGTCACCGTCGAATTGGAAACGAAACTGGTTCCGAGGCGGGAAGGCTGTGTGCAAGATCTGGAGGAGATCCAAGTGAGTCAGCCAATCTCGCTGCACGCACGCATATCTCAGTTTCCTTGGTAATGATAGTCCCAGCCAGCAAGACAGCAAAACAGCAAAAATCCCCCCAAATTGCAGGTCTCGCGGACGTCAGGCATCGCTGGGAACTGGATTTTTGTGGCGGTTCTGTTTTAATGTATTCCCCGAAATCAAAGAATCCATCTCACAGAACTTAACCCACTGAGGGCGAAAAAAAAATACAAATTAAATAGATTTTTGTGTAGGAAGAGGTTATGATTAGGTTCATATAATACCCTTACAGGGTATTATAATTTCAGTCAGAAGCTTGCAAATCAGTGAAGGAGTCATTTCTGACCCTATAAATCATATATATTCTTGATCAGCATCAAAAGCCGGATTGATTAAGCCATGTTTGGTACAAAAAAAATTTTACTTAATTTTTTCAAATTTTTTAAGGGGTACATCATAAAAATTGTCAAAAAAATTTGAAAAAAATTGGATATCGAGTTTTAAATGCAGAAAAGTTTGCCTAGAAAAACCAAGAAGAAAAAAACAAACCAGACTGAAATCGGTTGAGTTTAAGCTAAGTTATGGTCCAAAAACCATTGAAGGTGTTGGTGATTTTGAAGCATTTTTTTAAAGTGTTATTTTTTTCGCTTTTGGGTGACTTTCCTCAGTTTAGCAGGGTATTATAAGTAAAGTAGACTATTCCGACCCTATAAACCGGATATATTATTGATCAGCATCAAAAGCCGAGTTCATTAAGCCATGTTTGGAACAAAAAAATTTTTACTCCATTTTTTCAAAATTTTTTAAGGGGTTACATCATTAAAATTGTCAAAAAATTTGAAAAAAATTAGATATCGAGTTTTAAATGCAGAAATGTTCTCCTAGAAAAAACAAGAAGAAAAATCCAAACCAGACTGAAATCGGTTGAGTTAAAGCCAAGTTATAATTAAAAAAGCATTTAAAATGTTAGCAATTTTTAAGCATTTTTTTTAAGTGTTCTTTTATTCGTTTTTCGGTTACTTTCCTCAGTTTAGCAGGGTATTACAAGTAAAGGATACATTTCCGACCCTATAAACCATATATATTCTTGATCAGCATAAAAAACCGAGTTGATTAAGCCATGTTTGGGACAAAAAAAATTTTACTCAATTTTTTCAAAAATTTTTAAGGGGTTACATCATCAAAATTGTCAAAAAATTTGAAAAAAATTGGATATCGAGTTTTAAATGCAGAAAAGTTTGCCTAAAAAAACTAAGAAGAAAAATCCAAACCAGACTGAAATCGGTTGAGTTTAAGCCAAGTTATGACCAAAAAATCATTAAAGGTGTTAGAAATTTTTAAGCATTTTTTTAAAGTGTTCTTTTTTTTGCTTTTGGGTGACTTTCCTCAGTTTAGCAGGATATTATAAGAAAAGTAGACATTTCCGACCCTATAAATCATATATATTCTTGATCAGCATCAAAAACCGAGTTGATTAAGCCATGTTTGGGTCAAAAAAAATTGTACTCAATTTTTTCAAAATTTTGTAAGGGGTTACATCGTCAAAATTGTCAAAAAATTTGAAAAAAAAATGGATATCGAGTCTTAAATGCAGAAATGTTCTCCTAGAAAAACCAAGAAGAAGAATCCAAACCAGACTGAAATCGGTTGAGTTTAAGCCAAGTTATGGTCAAAAAACAATTGAAGGTGTTACCCAAACATAAAAAAAAAAAATTCGTCAAAGTTTAAACAAATTCATAAAAATTGTAATGCAAAGAAATTTTAAAGTCAGTATGCAGATTTTTAAAGCTTAAAAACTAGCATAGAAATTAATGCATATTTTACCAAGTTATTTTAGTAATAAATTGCAACCTGCAAGGGTATGCAAACTTCGGCTTTTCAAAGTTAGCTTCCTTGCTTGTTTTCTATGATACAAGAAAATCTTTCATAAATTATGTACATCCTCAAATGACAAGGATTTGTCTTTAACGGGTTAACCATGGTCAACTTTCAAGGGTCAGGCAAGGGATCACAGGCAGAACAAGGCGCAGACAAGCAGCACTCTGCCAGCAGAGTTCAACCATCTCTCTCAATCCTCTCAGATTCTTCAGAAAAAAAAAAAAGAGAGTCGAAGACGCCGGAGTGCTCATAGGGGGAATCCACCAAAGTCTCGGTCTCGATTATGCGTGGATTTTCCATTGCCGCTAACTGGTTTTCTGTTTATTTATATTTTTTCTGCGATGATTCGCTTGTTTTCGCTGGGAGAAGAGAGAAGAGAAGAGAGAAGAATGTACAAATCTACAAAATTACAAAACTACAAATCTATGAAGATGTGCGGGATCAAGGGCAAGAGCAAGAGCATGAGGGCTTAACAAGAGATGTGGGTTGTTAGCAAATCTCTTTAATAAGGCAAATTCTTCAAAGAGAACTTGAGAACTTGAAGAATTACCTGAAGAGATCTTTATAAGATCAGTAAATTTGTTAAAAAGATTACCTTAAAAGAAATTTTTTGAAAGAAACCAAGCCTAACTAGAACTAAAAGAGATTATTGATATCAATTAAATAAATTTCGAGTTCATTAACAACTTGTGGACAGCCACCATTAATTTTGTCACTCGGAGACACACCAGTTCCCAGTTGGAATCATGACCAAGCCTCGAGGAGGGAACACCACCTGCAGCCCGAACAACAAAAAGGAGGCACGGCTCATCTGGCCGGGATTAATCAGTCCTTTGTTCCGATCAATGACACTATTTTTGGGAGCAGAGATTCTTGACTAAGCAACAGCAGCAGCAGCAGACGCAGCAGCAGCCTCAGCCACAGCCTCCGAAGAGAGCGCTGGCATGTGTTCTCTTTGCGACTGGCCGACTCTCTCGCGAGCGCGTTTCCTCCAAGCCGGAGCTCAGCTTTGCATTGTTAGCCAGCGCGCTGCCAGCGTTTGCGCCGACGCCGGCGTTTGGGCGGTTTTCCTTTTAAAAATCGACGATGGGCGATGCCGTGCTTAGTTCTGTTTGCAAAACTCAGTCAATTGGACGTGTCCAAAAAGCTAAATAACTGAATATACAAACAGTGTTCAGTGTTTAGTGTCCAGAGCAAGTTCAAGACTTGCACTCCCAGTCCAGGGCGGACGGAAAACAGTGTCGCTTTCCTTAGCCGAAAATTGTTTGTTCAGTGTAAGTGCCGGGAGTGTGTGTGTTGCCAGTGTGCCATCATGCCAGCTTGCTTGTGTGTTTAAAGAGTGTTTTTGCTTTTTTCCTGTCTCGCCCCGGAGATAACTCTGGCGACATTCTGGGGGAATTGGCTAATTGAAAAACTTGAGAAAATTGAAAATGAAACTAAAAACTGGGTGGCAAAAGAGACCGAGACCGAGACCGTCGGAATAACAATTATTAAAAGCGTCAATTGCTCGACGACGCGTGCTTGTGTGCAATTAATTGAAATCCATCGAGGGGTACCAATAATTCTCGACAGTTCTTAGTGTGTCAGTGCCAAGCGATATCGATCGATCGGTCGGATGGTCAGAGGAATTACGTACAGCATTCAGTATTCAGCATTAGACGGGGGTTATTCCGGGGAAATAACTGGGGAATAACCAACGAAACCGCAGACCTTTTAATTAAGGCAAGAGATACAGGTCTATATGAGTGATCTTAAAGGAAAAATACAGAGTTACAGGTCTATATAAGTGATCTTAAAGGAAAAATACAGAGTTACAGTTCTTTATAAGTGATCTTAAAGGAAAAATACAGAGTTACAGGTCTATATAAGTGATCTCAAAGGAAATATACAGAGTTACAGGTCTATATAAGTGATTTCAAAGGCAAAACCGAGAGTTACAGGTCTATATAAGTGATCTTAAAGGAAAAATACAGAGTTACAGGTCTATAACAGTGATCTCAAAGTCAAAATCGAGAGATAAAGGTCTTTATAAGTGATATCAAAAGCAAAATCAAGAGATACAGGTCTATAAGTGATCTCAAAGGCTAAGACAGAATATGCCGGAGGAAAGGTATGTAATTTAAGTGGAGGAGATTGAATCTAGATTAAAAAATCCATCAAAAATTGAGATAGTTTTGAGATTGTTCTGAGATAGAGATTGAGTTCTTTCTTTAATCATTATAAATAATAAAAAACATATTGGATAATGTGATTTAAGAAGAACTAGCAGACTCTTCTATGATCTTCAAAGGTTCTCTTTTACGGAATATAGTTAAAGTCTCAAGAAATACCCCATAGAGGTACAATGGTTCCTTAAATCCCAAAAAAACAAAAAGATTTCCTTCTAATCCTCAATTCCCAACTATAACCATGAGGTAAATCCTATAATCTTTACTACCTTACTATCCTTACTGCCCAACTCTCTACCAAGTAATACCCACGTAAATTCCAACCACTTTCACGGCTGATTAAAGAGGTTCTCCCCCCTCGTAAACTCATTTGCAAATCAAAGTGATTATCCCCCCAAATATAGCGAAGTAAATGTGTGCATATATAGTGATCAACCACGACCAAAAGTGTTAAATGCAAACAATTGTGATTAACTAATCCGAGTCTTAAAAATTCGCCATATCATTTATAAGCGCGGCAATAAGCTCGAAACCCTCCCTGGGAGGGGGGACCAGGCCACTTGAGGCACTTACATACATATACACACAGCAAAAACCATTAACTTTCGTGTTCCAAGCTGATCAATATTGACGCAACTCTGTGGCTGTCAACAAAGTACGGACTGCGTCTGACTGATGCCACTCCCACGCCGAAAAAAAGCTAATGAAGCTATCTAATCAGTGAAAAGAGGAAGGGGAAAACCCCCCTGGAGCATCTCCAGATGTTCTTCGGTTTCGGAAAATAAAGTAGCAACCACAGCAATTTGTTTGAAACGTGTTATATAAATCGGACATTATCGGGACAGATTGAAAGCACCATTTAATAACGAATTTATTTAGCAAGAAACTCTGGCAATTATTCAATCTCCACTTTTGATTTAGACAGCAACACGAAACGTATTTGTATTTAGCATTCCCACAAAAAAAAAAAAGAACAAAAAACAGCGGCAGAAACTGGGTGGGCGTCTTCAGAAGCTGGGGATCGTATATGGGGGAGATCGGTCGGATCGGTCGATCGGCTGATTGGGGTTAGCTGTGGGCAGTCACGAAGATTCCCGAGATCCGATGCAAAAATATCTATAGAAATAAATTATGAAGACAAGTTCAAATTGCTAATGAACAATTGCATAAGTCTCTGCTTTTGATTAGTATTCCCTTTTTTCTATAGTTAATATATGAGTTTAGTTTTTGAATAGGAATTCCAATGGATTAAGAGGGGAAAAAAACTATAAATTATATATATTATAATGTTTTTGTGTTAATATACCATAAAAACTCTTAGAACATTTGTAATTTAAGGACAAAGGTATAGGCACTCAAAATATCGTCAAGTTTGATTTATTCTAAAATTTAAAATATTGAAAACTATTATATTTAATGTGAAAATATCGATGATTTCATCGATTTTACTTTTACAGCCGTTTTCAATATTTTAAATTTAAAATAAATCAAACTTGACGAGATTTCGAGTCTACAAATATTTAACAAAAACTAAAAAATATTTTAATATTTAAATTTACTCAAAGATTCTATTTAAAACATCTTTAAAATTGCATAGTTTTTATCTATAACAAACATATTTATTACTAATAATTTTAACTATTATATTTTTCAATATTCTCTATAGTAATTCCGGTAATTATTTCCCTAACCTTTAAGATAACTTCTTAGAAAACCTTTCCCCACCCTAAAAAGTGAAAGGTAATGGCAAATTGTCGCCGTATTATCTGGAACAATTAGAAAGGTTTGCACCAGGTGTCGCTTATAAATCACTTTAATTAATAACTCTGGCTTCGAGTGTCTCAAGAATCACCTAATTGTTCGATCGCTAATTATGTCGTAAACGTAAATTACATCTACATCTGTATATCTGTGGGATATACACATATAGTGGCTACCAGATACATGCATATAGTGTCAGCACCTAGTTACGATTTCCAAGCACTATAAATAGTTTATTTATGGCCCTAAACTACAAATCTTATTCAACAATTAAAAATAATTAGCAAAGCCACTCACTTGGGGAGGGTGAGATTTGTGGTAATGAGAGGGAGAGGTATCTCCGTAGTCGATTCCAAACAACACATATATGCCATATGTGTATATATTCCCCGCTTGATTTGCATTTGTCGAACAAGCCGAGACGACGTAATTACCCGTAATTCGGGTTATACAGTCCGCCAGTCAGTCATCTTTTTCCAAAGTCCGAGAGCTGAGATGATGATGATGATGATGATGATCTTGGGACTTGCTTTTGAGCGTGTCATGATCCACTGGCTTGACCACCCCATGAACCGCATTAAATAATATTTCCATATTAAAACTATTCCATACTCCTCCCGCTAGCTTTCGAGGGAGAAGCTGGAAAGCAAACCCGATTCCACGTGGCCACGATTCGCGGTACATGGCATTTGCATTAACTTTGATCGGAACCGTTGACACCCCCGTTAATCATCAGCAATCCCACCTGTTACCCAGGTGCCAGTTTATGGCGGAACACCTGTGCAACCCTTAGAAGCTGCTGATTCAGTTTAAGTTTATTAACAACTTTGTCTTGATAAATGATACTTTCTGATACTCTTTGATCTCCTCTGATTTAATATATAATTTCTGCAAGATTTGCTGATCCACATAATCCATTTTTATGCAAGTTTGATCCACATCCGGCTGCCAACACTTGGCACCATGTGATGGCACTTAGCGCCTTTGCTAGCTAACTGACCACACTCAACCGGACAGCAGAGTGTTGATGGTTTATGGCTTCATTTAAGGTGTTTACTTGGGCTTGGACCAGTTGCCAGAGAGGGCAACAGCACACCCGTTCACACCGTTACACGACGATGTCGATGTCAAGGTGGTCACGCAACCCTAAAGATCTTGCTGCTAAGCGGCTAAGTGACTGCTAATTGCGGGCGAGACAGACACCTGGCCAATAAATTAACCATATTTATGAACAATTTATTATTAAAATCAGCATCCAAGAATCAAAGCCACTCATAATTGTTGACCTTCCAGGCGGTTGCACTATTGCTAATACAATGTTATAAAGTTTTGAATGTGGAATATGGGCATGCTTGAGTGCCGTTGTGACTGTCTGTCAACTCTGTTCAAAGTGCTTTTGAGGCGACAACTTGGGATCTATTTGAGAGCTAATCGCATTGGAGGAGAGCTTAGATTGGCCAGACAGTCTCCAGTGAACTTCGGATTTAAGGGGAGCACACATTACTTATGATCTATGAGAGAGTCTTGAGTCTTGAATCTTGAGTCTCTAGTCTCTAGTCTCTAGTCTCTAGTCTCTAGTCTCTAGTCTCTAGTCTCTAGTCTCTAGTCTCTAGTCTTTAGTCTTTAGTCTCTAGTCTCTAGTCTCTAGTCTCTAGTCTCTAGTCTCTAGTCTCTAGTCTCTAGTCTCTAATCTCTAGTCTCTAGTCTCTAGTCTCTAGTCTCTAGTCTCTAGTCTCTAGTCTCTGGTCTCTAGCCTCTAGTCTCTAGTCTCTAGTCTCTAGTCTCTAGTCTCTAGTCTCTAGATCCCACTCTCCACTCCCTCCCACGTCTCTCCATTCGAGGCAGCCAAGCCTGACCGTTCTTGGTCTAATCTTGTCACGAACATGGGCCCAGTCTCGATGCTGTAATCTCGGGCCAGAGACTTTGACATTCTCTCTATAAGCTTTGGAACAACAACCAACCTACAAGTTTACAACAGATACAAACTAAACCCTCTGTCTCTACGGATAACCCTTTATTAAGACCTAGAACTCATTAAAAGCTAATGTGCAATCCCTAATTAAATGCAAATCGTTGCAGTTTAATGCTTGCCACAATTCCAATTTAGCAATAACTTTATGGCACTTAAATTTAATGCTCGAACGAGCCCCAAAAAGCCCAGAAAGGAGGAGTAGAGGCCAGGCTTGCAGCAGCGGGGCAAGTCACGTCTGTGGCCAAGTCCGGTTTTTGGTCTATTACGCGTGGCGCCTTGCCATTGAACTAGAAATAGAAAAACGAGCTTTACAGCAAGGCACACGCACTAACGGATGTAATGCATGGCCAAAGCCAAGGCTAAGGTTTACTGCAACGTCGTTTGAGTTTGAGTTTGAATCAGAGTTTGAGTCACAGTCATAGACCAAGTTCGATTTCCATAAGAAACGATTGATTTGAAGCTTCCTAGTCTCTCAGCCAATGTCAAGGTCGTCGCTGGGCGTTTCGCTAAGCCGTCAACACAATCACAAGCTAATGCCCCCAGCTTCCTACAACGAATCTGCATATAAGACGGCGGTGAGTAGACTCACGTGCCTGATGCTCGTATTTATGACTGCCATAACTGTCACTGATCCAAGGCCAGGAAGGGGCCTTACAATAGACCAGGCTTAACAGCTATTATTATTTAAAATTGCACTGAACATTAGTCGAAAACGAAGCACTCCAAATTTGATTCACAAACGTGAATCAATGCCTCACACCACCAGTTCCCGCTGCTTAAATGGTCAATAGAGAATATATATATATATGTAGCCTCAATAGCACCTGGCTGGAGTCCGAACATCCGCATTCTTGAGACCTTTGTTCCGTCTGTTTGGCAATAATGTTCTCAGCCATTCTTGGGCCTGACCTTGCCGGCTTGACAGCGGCCACAATTGTAAGACATGGCCAAAAAGTATGAAACTATAAAAAGAAAGACAGCAAAAACAAATTAACTTGATTGATTAAAGGAATTTCGGAGGTAGGCATGTTGGCGGAGTCAGTCTAGACCTGTTGCCGGGTTAGCTGTGCGAAAAACGATTACTCCGAAGCTTGGCTAATGGCGGTTAGCCAAAAAGTTCAAAATGAATGGGTCTAGCCAGAAAAATACAAATTGATTTGGAGACTGACAAGAAGGTGTTTGGGAAGTACTCTATCCGGGGAAGTGTTTCTCAGCTGAACCTATTAAAGAACGCTTTTTAGAATCTATACGAAGTGTTACTCAGTGGAATCTATGGAAGAACGCTTAATAGAATCTGTAGAAAGAGTTTCTCAGACGAACCTGTTAAAGAACGCTTTGTAGAATCTATAGGAAGTGTTTCTCAGTGGAACCTATGGAAGAACGCTTTGTAGAATCAATAGGAAGTCTTTCTCAGTGGAATCTATGGAAGAACGCTTAATAGAATCTGTAGAAAGTGTTTCCCTATCGAACCTATGGAAGAACGCTTCATAGAATCTGTAGAAAGTGTTTCTCAGTGGAACCTATGGAAGAACGCTTTGTAGAATCTGTAGAAAGTCTTCCTCAGTGGAACCTATGGAAGAATGCTTTGTAGAATCTGTAGAAAGTGTTTCTTAGACGAACCTTTTAAAGAACGCTCTGTAGAATCTATAGGAAGTCTTTCTCAGTGGAACCCGCTAAAGAACTCACCTTAGAATCGATAGAACACTCTCCTTGCTTCATAGTTATCATGGTTAGTAACCAGCTTCAGTTTAGACTTAACCTAGGCTTCCCCTCCACATCACGTACACGTAATTGCCTTCACTTTCATTCCGCTGCGAGGGAGAATTATAGGGGGGAAGGCTGTGGTTGTCGTCTCGGGCCAGGTTCCTTTCGAAATTCCAGTCACGACAAACAGATCCGAACCCCGATGCAGGTGACCATCAGTCACTCTCGATGAACTCATTAATTGAGAGCTCGCAGATTATTTGTCATTATGTCGCGACGCTTGATTATTATTTTCCTTTACTGATTGTAGGACAAATGAGAAAAATGTAGTTGCTGATGAATCCCCCGACTTTCGGGGGTTTGTTTATCTTCTTGTTGGGGTATGGAAATGTCGGAGAGACTAATCAGTTTCCCCCAACCTTATCTTGTTGCAGTCGCAGAGACACAGACACCGTCAAGATGATACCCATTCTGGAGAAGCTGAGCGGTTTCTACAACTCGTACGTCCTGGCCATACTCACCATCGGTTATATACTGGGCGAGCTGGGACACTATCTGATCGGCGTGACCTCCAAGCAGACGGCCATCGAGTTGGACTATGGGGATCATGCCTGCCAGCAGAACAACTCCATGTTCAATCGCCACGAGCTGCCCACCCAGTGCTCGGCGGTGGGCAACGAGTCCAGCTGCTATGCCCTGGACTTCAACGGCACCGGTTACTGCGAGTGGAACTACAATGGTCTGGGCATCGACTATCAGATCCTGGCGGGACCCACCTTCATTCTGATCTTCACCATTGCCGGCGTCTTCATGGGCTTCGCCGCCGACAAGTATAATCGCGTCAAAATGCTGACCGTCTGCACGGTGATCTTCGGCATCGCCATGATCCTGCAGGGCACCGTCAAGGAGTACTGGCAACTGGTACTGCTGCGCATGGTGATGGCAGCCGGCGAGTCCGGTTGCAATCCCCTGGCCACGGGCATCATGTCCGACATCTTTCCCGAGGACAAGCGAGCCCTGGTCATGGCCATCTTCAATTGGGGCATCTACGGTGGCTATGGCATTGCCTTCCCCGTTGGCCGCTACATCACCAAGCTGAACTTTTGGGATCTGGGATGGCGGGTGTGCTACCTGGGCGCCGGTGTGCTGACGGTGATTGTGGCCGGGCTAACGGGAACGACGCTGCGCGAACCGGAGCGCAAGGCCATTGGCGAGGGCGACCGTCAGACGGCGAGCGGGAAGCCGGTGAGCCTGTGGCAGGTGATCAAGAGCCCGGCAATGATCATGCTCATGATTGCCGCCTCGATCCGGCACTGCGGCGGCATGACCTTTGCCTACAACGCCGACCTGTACTACAACACCTACTTCCCGGACGTGGATCTGGGCTGGTGGCTGTTCGGCGTCACCATCGGCATCGGCAGTGTGGGCGTCGTCGTCGGCGGCATTGTGTCCGACAAGATTGTCGCCAAGATGGGCATTCGATCGCGCGCCTTTGTGCTGGCCATCAGCCAGCTGATTGCCACACTGCCGGCCTTCGGATCGGTCTACTTCGATCCGCTGTGGGCCATGATCACGCTGGGCCTGAGCTACTTCTTTGCCGAGATGTGGTTCGGCATTGTCTTTGCCATTGTGGTGGAAATCGTACCGCTGCGTGTTCGTTCCTCGACCATCGGTGTCTTCTTGTTTGTGATGAACAACATTGGCGGTAACCTGCCCATTCTGGTGGATCCGGTGGCCAAGGTGCTGGGCTATCGTGGTTCAATCATGATCTTTTACGCCGGCTTCTATGGCATCAGTAAGTGGAGATGTCACTGCCATCGAGGAAGGATATCAAGTAATAAGTTCCTCCTTCTTTCCAGGTTCCATTCTCTTCTTCATCACTTGCTTCCTTCTGGACGGCAAGACCGCTGAAGATTCGGCGGAGCCGGAGTCACCGAAGACCCATCCGGACGCCGTGCTCAATGCCCGTCACATGCACGGACACGACAACTCCGTGTTCTCCGTGGACGAGACCCTGCCCTCCAACGGACGTCCGGCCCAGCTGCCGCAGCACCTGCAGATGTCCAGCAATGGCTACGACAAGTCCAGTGGCCAGCAGGCTCCTTCGGCGCGACAGAACGGCGCCGAGAGCAGTAGACTTTAGGTTACCTGTTAGTTCTCTGTTTTTTTTTTTTTTTGCCTTAATTTGTACTATTATTAATTTTTTTTATTTCGCTTAATCGTACTTAGTCCTAAGCAAAGGGGACAGCCACAGAACGAAGTGAACTTGCCGTGGTCGTCCCCTTACACAACCTTCTTAGCGCGATAATTGAGTACTTAATTCTATAGGCGATGAATGTCATCAATAAAGAGCTGTTTTGTTAATTATAATTATACTTATTATATATGTATCTTGCACATCTAAGACCAATCGCTGAAATCTTAAAAGAGCGAGAGCTCTCGTAGTTGTTTCGGTTAATTTGCTCTCTCTCTGAGAGTGCAGCTGAAGAAAACTCTCTCGTTCGCTACTATATGTAGTTCTTGCTGCTTAGCTTGTGTAGCTAGCGTGCAAGCAAGAGCGGGAGAGATAAGATCCTGTCCACAAAGCAAGCTGCTTCATATAGATCGATTCTATATGCACCAAAGATGGTAGTCTCTCAAAATCTATTAAAAATAAGTTTAAAGTGAGCGTTTTGTATCAAATAGACGCAATTTTAGATATTGTGGAACAAGGACTTACCGGAAAACACCGACGAATTATTGGGCATACTTTTACCTTTGGCGCCTTCCATATTTCAATTGTTTCTTGCCATTTTTGTTAACGTTTCGTGGTGAATGCAGAAAAATTCAGTGTTGCAGCTCAAAACTGTCTCCAAAATTAGCTTATTAAATCGCACGACGTGCGTTCAGTCAACATTTCTTTGTATGTATCTTAAATCTATTTTTAATTTCCAGCTGTTCTACTTTGCTCGCACAGGGGTTAATTACTGGTACGATAACACTCTCAGTTGCTTTCCCAGGAAAAGCTATGTAAACACTCGCGAACGATAAGTACTCACCCATCCCCTGGAGAATAAGAGAACTGGCAAAGAAAGACGGTTACTTTAGCTGTCCTCCGTCGACCACACACAAGTATGCATGTGTACATATGCTTGTGTACATATAAAAAAAAACAGAGAGAGATTCCGTTAGTTATCAGCCCCTTCGTTTTGTGATACGATCCGCCAGCATGAGCATATCGATAGGTGTCGAACTTGCTATCGATTAATTCCTCCAAAAGTACCAGCCCCGTTTGCCTGACAGCTAGTTTTCTTGTCCTTCTAATCTACAACAAATTTTCAGAATAATTTCCAAAGTCAAACCGAGCAGAGCTCCCGAATCGTGCAAAAAAAAAAAAGGAAAACCCATTTGTTCAAAGAAAAAACTCCAAATTTGTGTAAAATAACTTTTCGATAAACAGATTATTGCAGCATCATCGTGCCGCGATATTTGTGATCCGCGATTTTTCCGGCGAATTCAATTCGCTCCCCGTGTCGGTGTGCAAGTGCGTGTGCTCTCGCGCACACGAACTCTGTCTCTGTGTGAGTGGAGCACGGCAGTGTTCGCCGGGGGTGGCGCAAAGCAAAAACCGAAGAGAGCACAACGGCGAACATTGTTCGTTCATTTCAGCGTCAACTTTTGAAGTGCTCACATCGCGGCCTGCTGCTTCTTTCCTTGGCCAAGGGCACGACTCATAGGAAGCCAGACGGGAAGATATCGACACAACTTGGGTAAGTCCCACAAACATTTAGTTATATAATATAAGTTAGCTTGCGATGCTTGCGAGTGCTGGAGAGAAGGTGGAAGGAGAAGTGTAGTTCGGTGCCGCCGAGGCAATGCGCAGCAAAAAAAATGTGCCTATGTGTGCGCCATGTGCATGTGAGCGTGTGTGCGCGCTATGTGTAAGCTTTTACGGGAGTGTGTTCGGTCGAGTGTCTGCAATAGTTTCGTGCAGAACGTATCGGGAAGAATTTTATTTCGATGTCCCATAATATTGATTGTCCAATGCATAACGACAAGTCAATCGTTCCAAGGCGAAAAAGACAAAGGTTGCTATGATTATTCTATGAACTTCTTCATTTTTTACAGAATGTGTTCCGCTATACTATCCTTCAACCTCGAATAAGTCTCATTGGTTTACTTAAGAGTTAAGTCGCCTTAAGGACAAAAATAGTTCCGTTTTATGGGAAGTAAAATCAGGCATCACTCCAATAAGATTTCTTGGAATCTACATCCATTCTATCCTTGCTCGGGGTTGCCACCTAATTTAATCAGTTAGGTTGGCCACACGACCAATGCAGATTCCTCAAGACATGAAATGAGGTTATGCACAATTTTTTTTGCTGAAATAATGCATTGAATGCACGAATTTCGGCTTGGAGGGTATGTTTCTGATATGGAACACATGATTTCGTGAATAATAAATCATTTAAATTTCTTACTGGGCACTTTTATGATATAATAATATTAACGAAGGGAAAATAGTTCATATTTTATTGGGCTACCATGTGCATCAATCCAGTATACAGTAGAATCTGGTTATAACGACTCCGATGGGTTGGTAGGTCCCCATACAAAGTATTGTATACAAAGTATTATCGGTTAGTGAGTCTTCCGGGTATAACGACGTAAAACCGCCGGTCCCTTGAAAGTCGCTATAACCTGAGTCTACTGTATTTGGAAACATCCTTATATAACACTTGTTTCCAGATACAACGGAAAAGCAACGGTGTAGAGTAAACCTAATACTGTCATTAATCCGACTTATCCTGATCCTACTGCTACTGCCATGGATGACAAGCATCTTACTCCGACTGTCAAGCACGGTGGTGGGAAGTATGGTCTTCGTCGAGGGTAATATGGATCGTTTTTTGTAAAAGACCAAATAAGATGATAATTGGACAGCATCTGTGGACAAACTATGCCTCGGTACGAGCTTGATCATCCAAAGAAAAAATTATCCTAAGTACCTGCTGCAGATCGTGAAGGATTGACTGCTTTATTAAGCTTCCCGTAAATTATTTTCGCCACTACAAAAGGCCGGATTAATATATAACACAGTACGTTTTGGAAATTTTCGAGTGAAAAGTTCAAAAAGGCGCAATAAGTAGTGCTCCTATGCTTAAACAGAGTCTTCAAGAGACCTAACCATAAAAGGTAAGAGCTGAAAAATTTGGTTGCAATGCCTGGACGATAACAGGCAATTAATAATGCCCATGGTAGCCCAACAGAATATTAACTTTGTTCCTTATATCAATAATATTTTATAAAAGACTGCATCATTACTTTTCTGTAAAAGCTATATAAATGGGTAAATCCATTTATCCTTCACTTTATGTGAATAATTTCGAGTCACGAAATAATGCCTCCTCCAGAAAACAAGGATTGCGATTCTCTCAATCCAATGATCACGAAGTGGCTCAATTTGCTCACGCTGCTCAAACCGTTATAATTTTCGGGAGGCGCCAGCCAGTCGTCCAGTTCAGCGATCTCTGACGAATAAAGCCTGGTAATAACATAGATAAATATTTTTAAAGCGGCCAAACTCCATATAAAAAAAATCGAGCGAAAGACAAAATTTCGGACTCCGCTCTACCGTTTTGTGTAATTCATCGTATTGTCAGCGGTGTGGATGATTCACGAGTCCTCTTTTTGACCTGCAGTACCACTCATCAATATGTGACTGTAATGAACAGGCGACATCAACTTTTACAGAGCCGACGCTCCCACTCAACCATCGTGTCAAACCCGACTTAATCGCGCTCTCACTTTTCTCTCTTCACAAAAAAGGTTGATGAAAGTATGACAAAAAAAGTATGGTGCATATTGTTAATGAAAAGATG
The DNA here is from genome assembly GCA_008042675.1 of Drosophila seguyi. Taxonomy (NCBI): domain Eukaryota; kingdom Metazoa; phylum Arthropoda; class Insecta; order Diptera; family Drosophilidae; genus Drosophila; species Drosophila seguyi. The sequence goes on from VNJU01000347.1 coordinate 152,057, forward strand.
ATGAAATTCCGTCTGTCATCAACAACAAATCTGCATTTAGGTTATCCCTCTCGCTAGAACTATTTCTCTCTCTCTTAACAATATAAGCGGGGTGAGGCGTTATTTATTTTTATTAGCCAACGAAAGGAAAAAGAGGTTACCCTTTTTGAGAAATTTAGTTGATGAACCATTAAGATGCGATGAATGATTGATGAATTGATTTATTGTTGATGAATTTCTTGATGAATCGTTGAATAATTAATGATGAATTCTTGGCATAAATGTTTATGAATTTTTGGTCTAAAAATGTTGATGAAAAGATGATTAAATATTGATGAATTTGTCACTGATTACAGCCTAGGACATGCCCATGTTAAATTCATCAGTAGTTTGTATAGGCTGCTATTTACAACGCCGACATGTGTGTTGATGAATTACTGATGAATGGAACTGCACGGTAGTTACGAAAAGTAAACATGTACAGTAGAATCTGGTCATAGCTACTCCGCTTATAGCGTCTGTCCGGTGATACCGACGAAAACTCGTTGCTTGTTGGTCCCAATACAAAGAATTTTATACAAAGTACTACCGGTTAGTGCGTTTTCCGGGTATAACGACGTAAAATCTACGGTCTACTGTATTTAATTGTGGCTAATACAGTGTACTTAAAATTAATACATGAAGACCTTAGAATCCTAAATAATAAAATTATATATTGGGAACTACAATTAGATACCTTAACTCCATGATGTATTTATAAAATACGTGGTAATACAATTCATGGTGAAGAAGTGGTGAACTAATAGAATAACTGAATAAAATAGGGACAATTTAAACAGAAAACAGTAAATACCAATTCGTCCTGATTAAGGACCTCTCAACTGAATATGAGAAAAAGGTGTTAAAAGTCGAAAAACGGAATGTTTTAGATTTTTGGAGCCGCTGAATTTAATTTCAAGGTCCGTTTTCCTGTTGATGATCCGTCTCTCTGAAAACTACATAGATATATAAATTACAGTTTGGTTAAAATGAAATTGATAAGTTCGGTAAAATTAAAAAATAAATTTTTCTTCAGCTGCTCTAGAAGTTTCCAGTTCTCGGTTTAGGCAGGTCACCAAGCACGGCTACGGTGTTCTTCAGAGGTTTTCAACCCCCCTGTGAATTGACACCATCCTGTTGCTGCGTCCCTCTCATGTGTCTTGGAAATCTAGATAAATTTTTTTCCGTCTTGGTTTTGTGTGTGTATACCGTTTTGGCACAGATATTTGAATTTGCGTACAGTCTTCCACGAAATGTGTATGTATGTGTTGGGATCACGTAGAAAAGAAACCCTTGCTTGAGTCTAAAGCTTTATCGTGGGTCCACAGATCTTTGTTTCTTCTTTGTGCTGTCATTCGTATTTAATTTAATTTGTTTCCACATTCAGACGGGCATATATATATATGTATTCACATATCTATATACATTATATATATATGCATATGTTTGGATAATTAATCTGAGAAAGGAAACAGTCCGTTTCTTGTATTTGTTGCTGGAATCAATCCCAAGAAACGACTTAAAAGTGGAGTTTGGCGAAATCATTTGCGCTTTAAGGCCGTTCGATCAGCTCCACCTCGTGTGTTTTTTGTTTTTGTTTTTCTTTTTTTTTCTTTGCCAGCGAGCGGAGCCTCTGTGAAACAAAAACAACGCAGACAGCGTCAAAACAACAACAAAACCTATCTCCGAGCGCGACCGCCCTATGACACTAATACTACCACACACGCTCGCTCACTAACACCACTGCCGGGCTGCGGCGAATTCAATGGCTTGCCATTTGCTTGGTTGTCTGGCTCTCGGGCTCTCTCTTTGCGGGCTTGTTATGAGAGTGGTTTGACGAATTGCTTACTGTACGGTACTCCTTCGTTGTTCGCCGTTCTTAGAGAATCGGTGCGAAAATTAGAACGTGAGCCTGGCCGTGCCTAGTGATGGGGCGATAGTTGACTATCGAACTATTGACACCAGCTGGGCACCGGTCACCTTGTTAGCATTGCGTTTCTTGCTTTTATATTTAACTAATTACTGCAGGCTTGCTCAGGTTTAGCTTACACATGCCGAAAAGGATAGGATTTGCGTGTTTTATTATCAATATAAAAAGAAAGAAAAGCCAGGCGAATTGGTAAGAAAATATCGATTAGTCGATAGGCAACCGCAATCGGTCTTCGGCGCCACTTTGTTGTTGTCACGACGCCGTTTGTGTGCCGTCTTCTTTATTTTGTGTCCAAATGCCTTGCGGAAAGGGCACGCTAGGAGTGTTGTCAACAAAGTGAGGCTATATGACGCTTTATTATGCTATCCGCGCCCGTTGTCGCCTAGTTGTAGTGTGTCGTTATTCGGCGGTACGGTGAGTACATCCCGCCGAACCGTTTGTGTGTGCCTCCAGGAGCAGGCATCGTGCAGCCTAACTGCGGACACCCGACACCTACGCCTCCTCCAGGACATCTATTGTAACATTTTGCTAACCCGTGTGTTTGTGTGCGTGTGTGTGCGTGTGCCCCCTCTCTCTCCCTTCCTCTGCGTCTACTCCAGCAGCCGCCCTAGCGAAGAGACTACGACGACGCTGTCGCAGGCAGCAGCATGGACGACAGCGGCGAAGAGTTGCGAGTGGTGAGCGTGGCCAACCAGGAGACGAGAGCCAAGCTCTTGGAGGTCCGCAAGGATGTGCCCTTCATACGCAGCGTGCGGGAGAGTAACGAGAATAACCTGTCCAAGGTGCAGTCGCAGCGCCTGCAGGCGCTCATCGGACTGTTGGAGCGAGAGTAAGTCCCAGAGGCTTGGTGGTTAGTGGTCCACAGCAGGATGAAATTTAATAACAATCGCTCCCACACAGTAACGTCTCCATGCTCACGCTGAACAAGATCGAGCGGATTGTGAATAAGCTGAAGGCCAAGTTCAATCCGGTAAGAGTGGCGTGCGCCTCGTTTGCCCATTTCACGTGCTAATACATACTCCATTTCTTCATTCCTTCAGGGCATCAACGAAGTCATCGAAATCAGCGATCAGAACTCGAACGAATTGCCGTCTAGCTCCACGGCTTCGACTATCTCCAAGGCCACCGATGATACTAGCTCCAAGTCGGCCAATTCCAAGCCAACCGAAGCCCCTAAGGCGGCGGCACCAGCTACCAAAAAGGCTCAAGGCTCCTCCAAGCCATCGCAAGGAGATGCCACCAAGACGGGCCCAGCTCCAGCTTCAGCTCCAGCTCGAGCCATTCCAAATCCACCAGTAGCCCCTTCGACAGGCGGCGTGCTGGCCGCCATGCAGGAGGCGCGCAAAAAGGAGATCGCAATGCGAGCCATGACGCAACCGCAGTTCACCCGCCGTATTGCGAATATTGTCGCCAAGAACACGGTTCAATCGGCTCAATCGGCACAGCCACGGTTGGTGTCGCCGCCCCAGTTTAGCCGCCGCTTGCCCAGTGCTCCAGATTTTGTGCGCCGCGGCCCAGCGCCTCCGGTGCAGGAGGAAGCCAGAAAGGAAACCGAGGAGGCACCATCGCCGGAAAGGGATATTTACAGCGTTTCATCCTCGTCGACTCCCAGTCCGGCCAAGTCTCCAGGATCGGCCAATTCTCTGGAGGAGGCACGCAAGAAACTGGCCGCCTTGCGGGGTGGGGCTCCTGCCACGGGACAGGATCAGCCAGCGCTGGCCTTGGCCTCCAACATGAACGATCCGCGTGGCAAGAAGCATCACAGCCTAGTCACCGCCCTGCCGAAGCACGACAACAATAGGGACTCGAATAACTCGAGAAAGGTCACGCCGCCGCCAATGGTTCGCATACTCTCGCCAATACCACCGGCGCCGAGTATGAAGCCCACCACGTCCTCGTGGTTCACCTACGCCAACGTTCCAGTGAGCAATGTTAGCATACCCAGCAGCAGCACGCAGGATGACCATTCACCGATGTCGTCGCGTCCTTATGGCCGAGATTCAGGCAACGATCCCAGGCGGTCCTTCAACGGCAACCAAGAGCCAAGAGATCCGCGTGAGAATTGGGATCCTCGCGAAAATCGCTCCGATAGCCGGGATCCGCGGCGAGAAGGTCACAATCGTGACCCACGCGTGGTCAGGAACCAATCGGCGCATGGACCACAGCAGCACCAAAGTCACCCGCCGCCATCATATGCCGGGGATCCACGTCGTGGCACTGGCACTTACGCTGGCGTCGACGAGAGCAATCACTGGCAGCCCATGAGCAATGGCAATGGAAATGCCAACAACAAGTATTCCAAGCCGAATTGGGGCGCCAAATCGAATGCGAATGCCAACAACAACAATAACAACAACAACAACATTCCAGTGAGTGGCGGCTTCAATGGCTCCGCTAGCTCCAGGGGCGGCTTCCGCGGCGGCAGTCACAACCCGTCTATGGGACGCTTTGGTCGACAAAATGCGGTAGCCACATGCAATGGAACCACGCCCGAGGCAGGAGCACCCAACCATGTACCGCGCACGTATCGCGAGCACAGGGAAGCCAAGGCTCGCGCCGATGCCGCCGCGAAGGCCAAGCTAGCCGAGGAGCTGCGCTTGCTGGAGGCGGAGAAGCAACGTTTGCTGGAGGCCGTTGAGAAGGAGAGTCAGCCGGACAAGGGCAAGGACAGTGCGGAAGCTTCGGCATCTGTGGGGGCACCGTCAGCAGGGTCAGCATCCGTACCAGCTGGACCTGTGCCGGAGCCCCAGCTGGACACCTTGTACCGCAACTCAACGGCCGCATCTGTCAAGAAGATTGACTTTCGCATACCAAAAAAATCGCCAGCAGTTGCTTCTCCATGCCCCGGCGACGCTGATCTTGGTGAGAGCTCCAGCTCCAGCGTGCCCCCAAGCAAATCCCGTGATGCTGACAAGGATAGCGATAAGAGTAATCATAAGGACAATGACAGGGACATAACGGAGGTAACAAAGACTAACGAGAAAACCAAGGGCAAGGAGCACAAGTCGGAGACGAAGAAGCAACCCAAAAAGGCGGACAAGAAGGGTCGCAGCAGCAGCAGCTCCAGCAAGGAGGAGAAGAAGCGCTCGGACAAGGACAAGGGCAGGGAGAAGGACAAGGAGAAGAAGTCCACGTCGTCGCCGAACGATGCCTTGGACACGGAGAGCGTGATCAGTGTTGCGAGTTCGGATAACAATGAAAATCTGGAGAACGAACCGCCTGTTGCCGAGGTACATCCCGTCTCGCCCAGTTACGGGCTGTCGCCAGCTGTGTCCGAGGAGGCGGACGAAAAGGTGGATGTGCTACATGGCGGCAAGAAGATTCCCACTCTGGTCAATGGCGAAGTTTTGGAGAATGGAGTCGGTGACGACGATATTCGAGGTGCAGGAGGAGCTCTGGAAGAGAAGGTGGAGCCACCGAAGCTCTCCAAGATCAAAATAGTGCTCGGACCCAATGCTCACACTCAGCTGCTCCATAACGAGACCACCGCCACCGCCACAACGACGACCAGCGATGTGAAGCTCAAGGATCTGTTTACGGACAAGCACGACGACACGGAAGTGCCTGCTCCGCCCACGCAAGAGCTGTGCCGCATCATGAAGCGCCGGTATTCGATGGTGCCCAAGGCCAGTCAACCGTTGGTCGACAAGAAGGAGATCCTTACCGGCGGCAGTCTGCTGTACGAGGATCTGCAGGAGCAGAAGCGTCAGTCGCAGCGGGCCCGCAGCTTGGCGCACATGTTTGAAAAGACCACCGACAATTGTCGCATCTCCACGCAAAATATAATACCCGGCAAGCGGCGCACACGCGGCGCCCCGGAGGCCTCCTTCAACGAGACGCAGCTGAGCCGACGCAGCTTCGGGCTGGGAAATATCACCAGAACGAGGCGATCTGAGGGAACGAAGGCTGCAGGTGTAGCAACAGCTACAGCTACAGCTGCAGCTCCAGCTACAGCTACAGCTGCAGCTACAGCAACAGCAACAGCTACAGCTACAACTCCAGCCAAAGCTCCAGCTGCCACCAAGGTAGCGCTTAGCAAACCATCGAAGGCCACAGCTCCATCTACCTCCGAGGTTGTGCTTAAGGAACCATCCAAGGTTACAGCTCCAGCTGCCACGAAAGTAGAGCTCAGCGAACCACCCAAAACTACGGCTCCAATTGCCGCCACTGCAACGCCTAGCGTAGCAACCACATCAAGCGAAGCCACGACTCGCAAGCGCCGCAGGACCGTGACGGATGAGACGCCGCCAGAAGCTGAGCAACAGCAGCAGCAGCAGCAGCTGCCTCAGCCGCCGCCGACGCGTAGACCTCGCATCAGGCGTGGGCCCAAGCGCAACGAGCTCGACAAGCTAAACGAGGACATAGCCAGGATGTACAACGGCCAGGAAGTGCTCCGGGCCACCGGGCGACGGGCGTGTACGCAGCGTTCGCGCACTCCCTCAATGTCGCGCATATCGCCGCTGCCCGAGAGCATCAGCAGCCGGAGCAGTCGCATGTCCTCGCCCCTTGTCATCCGGAATGTGGCTCGTCGGGGCAAGCGCTTCACGGGTCCCAGCTCACTGAACGGCGGCTTGAATCGTGCCACCTTCCAGGCGCAGCTGAAACGCTGCACGGTCCGACTGCGGCGTGTGCACAATTTGGAGAAATTGGCCACGAAAAGTCTGGACAAGCCGCTGGTGGTGGAGGAGGAGGAGTCGGACAAGAAGGCGCTGCGTCCCGCAAAGCGGCGAAAGCTAAGTGAAACGAGTTCACCAGCGGAAATACGCAATGTTAATCCCGATTGGCATGCCACATCGGCGGCCACCAGCACCTGCGTCATTTGTAATATCAACATTCGTAAGAGTCCGCTTTTGCATTACATTCAGAATCATGGCGAGCACTATGGCGCCCGCCTGCCGCCCGGCATGCTCAACGAACTGCGTGCGGGACGCAATCAGCGGCCGGACTACAGGATCGCACAGGGCTCCATGCACATCTACTACTACAAGTGCCCCTTCTGCGTGAAAGTAATCAATATGCGCACCTTGACCCTGGCCGAGCATCTCATCACGCACACGGGCGAGCGAAGGTATCAGTGCTCGCACTGCCTGCTGTCGCTGCATCGCCTGCACATCATGCACGAGCACATCAAGACCTGCAAGCCGGGTGCCACGGTCCTGAAGCACGACAATTGCGGCATGCTGCCCATAAATCTGAATGTCTGTCATCTCTGTGAGTTTGTTCAGGTGAGCAGAGATCACATGGACTGGCATCTGATGACGCAGCACGGGTTGAAGGAGCAGGATCTGCTGGATATACCGCGTGAACGGGTGCTGCTCTGCACCATTCAGGGTGTGCCCAGGGCATCGTCGCTGGCCGAGGGCCAGAAGATAGTCGAGCGGAATCAGAGGAATGCCAACAGAGAGGGGACGTCAACAGATCCAAAGGCAGGCGCCGCCGGCACAACTAGCAAGGCCAAGGCCAAGGGTACAGGAAAGGTGGCAAAGAAAACCAGTAAAGGCGGCGGCGAGGACAACGACGATGATGAACGTCCCAGCACTTCCAAGGCAGCTCAAAAGAAGGCCAGCGCCAAGAAGAAGGTCAAAATACGCTTCCAGAACATGGCCAAGAAGTCGTTGCGTCGCATTAAGAGCGAAAAGGAAGACCAGAGCGAGGGCCAGAAGGATGAGGACAAGCAGGATCAAATGCTAAGCTCACAGGAATCGATAACGCCGCAAGTAGAACTAAGTAACATCAAGGGTCTGCCGCTGCCACCGCCGGAGAAGGATAACCTGCTGGTGGTCAACGAGTGCCTGATGGACCAGGACATGGAAATGGAACTGGAGGAGCTCGCCGACGAAGAGCAGGCCATGCAGGAGAAGGAGCAGGGCATGCTGGTCGATGAGAAACCATTGCCAATCATGGAAATGGATGTGAATGTGGAAGACGACGACGATAACGACGCCACAGCACAGTCTGCCTTGAATCCAGAGCCCATGGAGACGGAAACAGTGAAGGCATCGCAAGAGTCGCAGGCCGCCACAAAGCCTAAAACTCTGCTGAGTCCGGATCTAAGTCTGTCCGAACTGGACGCCGATCTACTCGATGGCATTGGCAGCGATGCCTCCGATGTGGATGAACCGCTGGCCGATGAATGGATTGACCTGGAGACGGCCGAGCGCAACCGCAAGGCCAAGCAGAATCCCTTCCAGTCTTTCTCGCGTTTCTGTACGCGTTTGAACAAGGGGAGCCGGACGGGCAGATCGGGCACCTCGAATGCCAGTGGCAGCAGCGAGGACGGACACAATTCACCCGATCCCAGTGAGCTAATGCCACGCATGCGTCCCCTGGAACCAGAGTCTCCCATCAGCGCTTCCATTATAAAGCCCAAGGAGGAGGTGCTATCGCCACCGCAGAGTTCTGTGGCGGCACCTTCCCGCAAGTCACCGCTGAAGCGCGTCGAGAATGTGGCCTATCGCAACGGCGGTGTGGGCGGCATGGCTGGCAAGTGCGCCGCCTACTACTGCATCTATCCGGGCTGCACCTTCCTCTTCTCCAACGAACTGGAGGGTCTCGAGAATCACTTTGCCCAGGAGCATCCGACGGTGCGCTGGACCGGCGCCTGTGCCATGTGTCCGCGCAGCCGCAAGCATCCGCAAGGTTCGCAGCCGCACAGCATAGCCGATGAGCTGCGTCACATGACCGAAGATCACATGGTGAGGAGGCGCAGTGTACCCTTCGAAGCGATGGAAGTGGCACCGGAGGAACCCTCAACATCGGGTGCTCCGCTGTTTAAGTTGCGTGTACGCCGCTTCACTGGCGATCGTTTGGCGGAGATACAGGCTGCCGAGGAGAAACAGCAGGCCATAGCAGCAGGAGGAGCAACAGGAGCTGAAGCAGCAGCAGGAGGAGGAGCAGTAGGAGCAGCAGCAGCAGCAGGAGGAGTAGCAGCGGCAGCAGCAGGAGCAACACCAGCGCCTCCAGCTGGCGTAGCAAATCAGCCGAATGGCATGCTGAGAGGCCTCCTGCAGGCAGAGCCACGTCCCCCCAATCAAGTGGACTTCAATGCCGCCGGTTTGGGTGAATTTCTGTGCGCCAAACCCACAACGCCGCCACAGGAGACGGGAACTAGCAACGGTCCCAAGGTCACCGCCAGCAGCGATCAACCGGCGGTGATCAACTATGCGAGTGGCCTGGGCCTGGCCATCAGTCAGGTCTTTACCGGGGCCTCTGTGCCAATGTCGGTCCTCGAAAGTCCCTCAATGGGATCGGGATCGTCGGGAATACCGGCCACATCTGCAGCCGCGGTGCCTGCACCAGCAGCCGGAACCGGAACTGGTACCATTCCTGCGCCGGATGGAAGCCGCACCCGTCTGGTGGCCGATCGCTTCCGTTGCATGGCCGCCAATTGTGGCTTCTGCGCTCACACCGTGCTGTGCATCCGGGAGCACATGAAGTTCCATCGCTTCAGCTTTGGGAGCAGCGATTACCTAAAGTGTGCCTATTGCAATCACATTGCCACCGATGTGGATGACTATATACGGCACGGCATCGTTGTCCACAGTTTGGCCCCGAACTCGGATTTGCATGGAATTCCCGTGGAAACGCCCTCCGTCAGCCAGCAGATCCGTGACATGCTCAATCAGCGTGGCAGCGTCACGGTCCGTACGGTGACCGCCGCCCCGAATGCAACGACTGGTGCTGCCGCGGCGCCAACAGTGAGTGTCCTGCCCACTGGCACTGGCATGCCCAATGCGGCGGGAACGGGAGCCGAGAACGGAGGATCGGCGGGAGTGGGACTGGCGGATGTGTCACTGGCCACGGCAATCACGGAACTTTTGCGTCCCACCGGCTATAGCGGTAAGTTTGAACCTTCTTGAAGGTTGTTTTTTTATTTAAAATTTAAGTGGAGCCAAGGTAAGATGTGCATTTAGGTTTTTTTTGGGCACAGAACATGATCATGATCCCTAGGAGAGATCGTGTTCCGTTCTCTACATTCAAGCAGTGAAGCCCAGAAGCTTGGTTTTATTTCCTTAACTGATTAGTTGCAATTTGTACAAAGCTTTGATTATGTATTATAATTCTATAATTATGTATATAATGTATATTATTTATTATGTATTCCCTTTTCTTTATATGTAAAGTGGAAATTGAATTCCGTTTATGTTAACTGCAAGACTTAACTGCAAGATCAAGCCAAAAATTAGCAAAACTTTTCAAAAAATCCACTCTGCCACAAGCCCCTTTTCAAAACCAGAACAAACAGTCACTGAAACCGGAAAGCCAGGTTCCATCTCCGCCAGGAAACAATCTGTAGATGGACCAAGACTTTAGCAAGATCTTTCAAGAAACCTTCTTCTGCCAAGCCCCCTTCCTTAGGGGTTTCTGGCTAAACTAGATACAGACACCGACTTAATCTGGAAAGCCCTGTTTCATCGCCGCCAGGAAACAATCTATAGATAAATCGAGGACTTTAGCAAGATTTTTCAAGAACCCAACATGGTTAACCCTTTTTCCAATCTGAATTCCTAGACACAGACCCACAGAGAACGACCTGCAGATGGATCAAGAGTTATAAAAGACCTTTCAAGGTCCCTAATTTGCCAAGCTACTTTTTTTCGGATATGTAACTCTCTTAGACACAGACAAAAACTCAAAATAAATCAAGAAAATCAAGTTAAATCTCAGCCAGAGAACGATCTATAGATGAATCGAGACTTAAGCAAGAAATTTCAAGAACCCCACTCTCCCAATCCCCCTTCTTTGGGGGTTTCTGGTTAAACTCCACAGATCCACAGTTGCTTAATATGAAAAGCCCTTTTTCATCTTCGGCAGGAACAATCCATAGATGAATCGAGATTTTAGCAAGATATTTCAAGAACCCTTTCAGGCTAAGCCACTTTCTTTCGGAAATTGAACTCTTAGACAAGAAAGCCAAGTTAAATCTCAGCCAGGGAACGATCTATATATGAACCAAGCAAGATATTTTAAGAAATCCTACTCTATGAAGCCAATTCTTTCAAGATTTCCTGTTAAACTGAACACAGAAACAGTCAGTCAGAAAGCCAAGTCACTTAGCCGCCAGAGAAAGATCTATAAATGGACTGAAACCCTTGCAAGATCTTTCAAGAAGCCTTGCAGGGTCTCTTAGGAATCCTTGCAGGGTTTTTTAAGAACCCTCACAAAGTCTTTTAACAACTCTTGCAGGGTCCTTTAAGAACCCTACTCTGCCAGGTTCTTTTCCCTAAAGACACAGAACAACATTCCAATCAAGAAAGCCATGTACCATTACCACCCGAGAAGGTTCTGCAGAAGAACTACTGAGACTGACTTCTGTTTCGTACCAGTTCCAAACTATTTTATATATCGATGAAGCAGCCGTGGATCCTGACACTATCTGGTCTCCTTTCTAATCAAACCAAAGTCTACCATAAAGCCTTCAAGTAAATCAAGACTTAAGACGACCCTAAGGAAAAGGTGATAAATTACAAACTATGCTGTGCAGATGATGATTCCGCCTAAAACTTCTATCAAAGTTGCCAAACTGCTGTAGAACCCGCTTTTCCTGTTCCTTTCGGCCGATCAAACCCACTCAAAACCCAGACCTAACCAAGAGACTCCTCCTGTTCCTGTTCCTGTTCCAGAGGACAAACTGTACGCCTGCCCGCAGAGGGGCTGCATTGTGCGGCTAACGGAGGAGCAGTTCGTCAACCATGTGCGCTACCACATCCGGAGCACCCTCAATCAGGGCAGCGAGCAGGTCAAGTGCAAGTACTGCACGCAGACGCTCCTGCCGCCGTCGCTGCGCACTCACCTGCAGCAGTCGCATGCCCGCCACAAGCTCTTCTGCAGCATCTGCCTCGCAACGGCGGCCAACAAGCGGCTGATGCTCTACCATGTTCGCAACCAGCATAGCCGGGAATTTGAGCTTATCAATCGTCAGCTGCAGTTTATCCAGTTGCCCACGGAACCGGATGCGGGCGGGGCCAAAGGAGCCGGAGGAGGAGGAACTGCTGCCGCCGCTCTAGCTGCCGATGCAAGCAGCGTCTTCTTGGCTGCGGTTAATCAGCCTTTCGGCAAACAGGAAATGGTGCGCTTCCAGCACCAGTTGCTCGAGGAGCTGCTGCAGCGCCGGCAGGGCACCAAGAAGGTCTATCGCGGCTCCGAGGTGCGTCTGCTGCCGCGATTGGTCACCTTTCCGCAGCCCATAAGCTGTGCCGAGTGCAGCTTTAGCAGCGAAGTGCGGACCATCCTCCAGCGGCATCTGTACGAGCACAAGGAGAGCATCGTTCGCGAGGCCTACCAGCTGGAGGAGAGCCTGACAGAGGCAGCACCTGATGTCGAAGTGGATGTGGTGTCGGTGGTGGAAAGTGCAGCACCTGAAGCTCGGATCGCTTCAGCTGAAACCCTGATAGCAGCTCCGCCAGCAGCTGCCCGGCTGCCGGGTCAACACAACGCCGTGGTGCCCAAGTTCGGTTACGTGCCCAAGGATCATCGCTACCGTTGCGGCTTCACCCGCTGCTTCCGACTGATGGGCACCGAGCTGGAGCTGCGCCAGCACATGACCGTCGAGCACTACTACAGCGAGGACATCATTTGCCATCACTGCAAGGTGCCGCTGACGGGGCAGGTGAGCGTGGACAAGTACCTGGCGCATCTGATGCTGCACAAGCGGCACATTTACCAGTGCGGCGCCTGCATGCGGTACAACAGCAAGCGATCGGCCATCGAGCGGCACATCCAGGAGCGGCATCCTCTCCACGAGGTGGACGTGGTGGTGCATCGCCACGCAGACACGAACCTAAATACCAGCGCCCGCTGGCTCAAGACTCGTAAGTTGTGATGATGATGATGACAATGAGAGATGCTTATGATTCCCTCTTTCCCCCTTCCAGCCAAGGTCTCTCGCTTGACCCAAATGGAGTTCATTTGTAACTTGTGCCATGTTACCCTGCCAACGGCCGTTCAGATCATGGCCCATGCGGTGGCCATTCACGATCGGAAGTATCAGTACCATTGCCCCTATTGCAGTGTCGGTCACAAGGATGCCAGCGAGGTTATCGATCACATCTTGGGTAGCCATGCCAATATGCGAGTGCAGCCGGTGCAAATCTTCCAGCAGATTGCGTACAAGAAGAGCCAAACGCTTGGCTTTTATTGCATCGTTTGCCTGAAGGCGGCAAGCAGCTGCCAGCGGATCGGCCAGCACTGCGAGGAGGCGCACAAGTCGCGATTTCAGTGGCAGTGCCCGCACTGTGTGTTCGGCCACCAGCAGGAGCGCTTTGTGTTCCAGCACATCGAGCTGGTGCATCCGCAGAAGCTCGGTCTGGCGGTGATGCAGTTTGAGCGTGTGACCAACGACATTCCCGATGGCCTCAGCTGGGAATTGGGGCAGCCCATCATCGAGGAAACTGCGTCTAAGCCGACTGAAGCGGTGCTGGCAGAGCAGCAGCATGCAGCAGTGAACGGGGGAGAAGGTGTGTCGCAGCCACAGGCACAGGAGAAGCCACAGCAGCAGTCACAGGAGAAGCAACAGCAGCAGCTGCAGCAACAGCAAAAGCCACAGCCACAGGAGCAGCAGCAGCCACCGAAACATCCGCCAAAGCAGGCCGAGCTGGCCGTCACCGAGGTGGTGGATCTGCTTACCTCGGACGAGGAGAGGGACGACCAAGAGTCCGGCGACAGTCAGGAGGAGCGGGTAAGTCCACAAACATTCCAATTCCATTCCAATCCAACAGATTCCACATTATATCCTCAAAAATTGCAGCTGAAAATCGTGGAATTCGCGTGCACGCACTGCGGCGAGACGAACAGCAACCTGCAGGATCTGCGCACCCAGCACTGGGCGCTCGCCCATCCCGACCAGCCCTTCTACTTTCGCGTCCAGCCGCAGCTCCTCTGCTCCGAATGCAAGCGCTTCCGGAGCAATGCCAAGACGCTGCACGACGATCATCTGGTCAAGGTGCACGGCATCAGGAATATTGTGGCCTGCGATGTACGCCGGCCGGAGGAGTGCGCCTACTGCGATTACAAGTACCACAACTGGAGGGATCTGGCGAAGCACATTAGCCGGGAGGGTCATCTGCCCAACGATCTGAAGAATGTGACGGATGACGAGCTGGCTGCGTTGCAGCAACTCAGCTCCAGTGGCACCGGCGGCGCCAGCGGCGGCGATGGGAGTGACGGTGCCAAAAACGAGTACTATCAGTGCGATCTGTGCAGCGTGGTTATGCCCACGAAGGGTGCCATTGCCCAGCACGGTCGTGTCGAGCACAACAAGCCCGGCGAACGTTTCTGCTTCCGCCAGTTGACAACGCCACTCATCTACCACTGCTTCTTCTGCATGTTCACCTCGGCGGAAGAGCTGACAACGCTGCGGCACATGGTGGATCACTACAATCGCTTCCTTTACTGTCACTTTTGTGCAAAGCACCTGCCCGGCGGCTTTGACGAGTACATTCAGCACTGCTACTCCATCCACCGCGACGATGTCCATCGCTTCCGAGAGCTGCACTCGTACGGGGACCTGCGCAAGTTCCTCATTAACCTGCACTATCAGTTCCAAAACGGACTGATCATCACCAAGAGCAGTCTGCGTCGCACGCGGTACAACGATGAGAAGATGATGCGGTCGCTGTATACGGAGCTGATGACCAAGGTGCGGAGGCCGCCCATTCGGCTGCACATTAACCTGAAGACGGTGCAGGGGCAGCAACCTGTGCAAGAGCAGCAGTCGGTACAAGGACAGCAGCCTTTGCAGAGGCAGCATCCTGTCCAGAGGCAGCAGCCTGTGCAGAGGCAGCAGCTTGAGCAGGGACAGCAGTCGGCACAAGGACAGCAGCCTGTCCAGGAACAAGCACCAAGTGTTCAAGGACAAGTGCGGATAACCCAGCGCCGCAAGACGCTCAACCCCGACGAGCTGCTAAGGTTATTCAGGCAGAATCAGTCGACGCCACAACGGCCACGTCAGGAACAGCCACAACAGTCGCCTCCCAAGGTAATCAGAACGCGTATTATATCGCCTTTGCGCAATCGGGGCAATGTACCAGCCGCCGCCGCCACCGCCACCGTCACAGCCACCACTGTTTCCGTGCCCTTGGCTGTGCCCTCAACTTCAAGGTACACCCCTTCGGTTGCAGCTCCACAGATGCCAAGTGCTGTGGGACAAATGCCAGCTGCCCGGGAGCCACCAGCGAGGATAACCAAGCGTCGCAAGACCCTGAACCCCGACGAGCTGCTAAGGTTGTCCCGGCAGGAACACTTGCAACAACAACAACAGCCGCCAGCTAATGTGCCCAGGAGCCGTATTATAACGCCGTTGAGGAGTGGCATTGAAGCTGCCGCCACCGCCACCGCCGCCGCAGCTCCAACTCCAGCTCCAGCTCCAGCTCCAGCTCCTGCTCCACCAGCTATCAACGTGCTGCGCATCGTTAAGAGGCGCAACAGCTACGTGGTCCACACGGGACCCTAAAGAGACTAAAAACCAAGCCAATATTATCAGCTAAGAATTGTTCGTAATTTTACCCCGCTGCTTTAGTTCCAAACTAATCCAGGTTTTTCTGTAGTGTGTTAACCCCAACGTAGGATACGTAATTATTATCATTATTAGATTTGTAAGCGCTAGAAGGATGACAAGAGAGAGAGAGAGAGATGTTCAGTCGGCCGCCAAGGAGACCTATTATGTTCGCCGGCTGTTTTTAAGCTTAGAAAACAAATATATAAACAAAACAACAAAAAAAAAAACTATTTGAAGGCCTTAAGAGATGTCTCGTAGCTGCTAGCAGGCACCACTGTGCAGGTACTGGAAGTGCGGCACGAGGTGACCTCGTCTCTGCTGGACACTGGCGCAGCGCACCACGTTGTTGAACTCGCAGGGGGTGGCAAAGGTGATGGGCTGACCGTTGCGAAGGACACAAACGGGGCGATAGTAGCGTGGACAGCTGTACTCGCAGCTATTCTCATCCTCATCCTCGCCAGCCGCTAGCTCCACGTTGTTGTTGAGCTCGTCCTCGTCCTCGTAACCCTCCTCCTCCTCCTCATCGTTGTCCTTGTCCAACAGCTCGGAGTACGTGTACTCATGGTCACCGGAATCTGGTCCGTCGCGCCAGCTCCATTCCTCGACAATGGTGTGCTCCGTTTGCACCTGCAGCCCAGAGCCAAGGCGAAGGATTAGCAGGACGAAAAAGGCAAGTATGAAGCGCATATTCGGGTGAGTGTGTAGCTGCCAACGTCTTTCTTCAAACTCTGCTGCTTAAATAGACAACCAGCAGCAGCGAGTACCAAGCAGCGGCGGCGGCGGCACTTGTTCAAATAGTTTCCGCTTCAAGAGTGATACGAATCGCCCCACACAACGTACACATAAATATTCAAAAGTGAATCAAGGTCGACGAAAATTCAGTTCTTGGCTGGCAGAGATTAGCCAAGTGGCTTGGAATGTATTTAGTGGGTAATAAGGCGTCGGTGTTCTTCTATATCTCATCCATGTAGCCATGCTCGTAGGCATGACGCACTGTCTTGAATATCTCCTCGTTGGCCACGTCACCGGCTATGTCCAGCGACAGCTGATGGAAGGCCGGGCCATGCATGTCCGTATCAAAGAGTCGCGATAGCTCTGCGCAGTCTGTCTCGCTGCCCAGGAGCCAGGGCATGAAGTGCATGCAGACCATGACGCCGTAGAAGGCGTAGCGCTTAAAGTGAGCCTCGAAGCGGGCAAAGCTAAGGAGTGAGAGAGGAGAGGACATTACCAGAGAGTCTTATCTAAACACAGCTATCCCCCCACACACACCTGTAGTCTGCCAGCAGCTGCTCCACTCGCTCCTCGCTGAGCTCCGTCTGGTTGCGTCGCAGCACCAGCTCCAGCATCTCGATCATGTGTCGATGGTACTTGCGCAGCAGATCCGCGTAGATCTCGTCGCGACCCTCGGACGGCGTGTTCATGTACAGAAAGAAGCTCAGATCGATGGCCGTGGTGCTAAAGCGTAGCTCCTGGAAATCAATGGCCCGAATGCCGTCCACCTTGTCATCGTCACCGTAGTGGAAGAGGACATTGTTCCGGTTGTAGTCGCCGTGCAGGATCGTTGCAAAATAACTATCGGGCTGATCTTCGGCCCGAGATGTAGTGCGAATTCGTTCCAGCAGGTGTGTGGGATTCGCAAAATACTTTTCGCGCAATCGCTCAATGGCGGCCCCGAGGCCTTCATCTTTGCCATCCTTAAGTAGTTCCTTCTTCTTTCTGTCGTAGAACTCGTAGAAGCGATCGAAGGCCACGCGGTACAGGACATCGAAGATGGCCCGACCTGAGCCGGAGACGAAGGGCATCTCAACGATGCCGGAGCAGAGGCGGGCATAGACCTGCGGCTGCAGGATGCGAGTCGCATAGCCTAAGGCGTGGAAGGGTCCAATCAGACCCACCATGGCCTCCAGCTGGTCGCGACGCAGCGTTAGTCGCGGTCCCAGCTGATAGCCATCGCCCTTGAGATGCTTCAGAGCCAGCACCGATTCGCGACCGCTGCCGAGACCTGCGAGTAGTAGGGATAAATGGAAAGATTTAGACGGGGACACTCCGCCAGGCCAAGAGACGACCCACCATCGACAGGCCCGAACTTGGCGTAGTAGCAGCGCGGCACCCAATTGGTCACCACATCGCTGGCCAGGTGGCTGGCCCTCAGCAGGTGCTCGTAGGCGGGCAGGATCTCGGCGTAGGCGAAGACTTCGTTTCCAAATTGAATATACGAGTTGCTGCTCTCCCGAAACTCCTCTGTGCCCTTCATGAACTTCACCAGCACCACCTCTGTCTGCTTGCGGTCCGCGATGCTCAGGTCCAGCTGCACCGTGTACAGGGCGGACATGAAGCCGTCCAGTCCATTGGAGCACTCAACGCTGTGCCCCTCCAGCTGGGCGCCAGAGCCAAAGTATTTGAAGATATCGTACACCAGGTAGCGCTCAATAAAGTCCAACTGCTGCTGCTGCGTCGACATTTTGCTTGCAACTAGTGACTGGAAATTGCACGTAATTAATTGCTTGCTCCGTTTGTTGACCCTCCTCCTCTCCTTCAATTGAACGACGGCCTCGCCCCACAACTAACTGTTGATCGCACTGCGATTGTGTCTTTTATCGGCGCGCATTCGCCAATTGGACGCCGCACTTAAGGCCGGTGATGATCTTGATTAAATATAATCAAGATTCAGATCAAGGGACACGTAAGCAGTCTCTTTCAAGGGTAAAAATAATCTTCAACGGCTTTGCTTCTTGCCTTTTTGAATTTTTCGGCCGTGCACCAGGGGTAACTATCGATAACTATCGTCAGGTTGATCGGCCAGGACAGCTGACAGCAGTGCGAGTAATATAGCGGTGATTGCAGTAGAGCAGTGCGAGCAGTACAGCAGCATATGCGATCTCTTGTTTAGGTTTTGGGGGCCTAGGGGAGTTTTCGGGGGTTTCTAAGGGGGTTTTAGAGTGGCTTTAGGGGGAGCCCGCTAGAGCCCCTAGAACGTCTAGAATACCCCCAAAACCCCCCTAAAGCCACCCTAAAAACCCCTTAGAAACCCCCCTAAAGCCACCCTAAAAACCCCTTAGAAACCCCCTAAAACCGCCCAAAACCCCCCTGGACGCCCCTGGAGCCCCCTAGAGCCCCTAGAACGTCTAGAATACCCCCAAAACCCCCCTAAAGCCACCCTAAAAACCCCTTAGAAACCCCCTAAAACCGCCCAAAACCCCCCTGGACGCCCCTGGAGCCCCCTAGAGCCCCTAGAACGTCTAGAATACCCCCAAAACCCCCCTAAAGCCACCCTAAAAACCCCTTAGAAACGCCCCTGGAGCCCCCTAGAGCCCCTAGAACGTCTAG